>JAQGBH010003316.1:0-20337 GCA_034698265.1 Sminthurinus aureus | reverse complement strand
TATTTCAAGAGTATAGTATACAGAATACAGAGGCCATAATATATGTATAATATTATTGTATTATGCATTCTCTTTATGTATAGTTTTAAAAATAAGTACAAAGTATAAAGCGATCCAACTATTATACATCTTATATTAGTATAATATATTATTACATGGTAAAGACTGCACAGGGAACATATGCAATACGTACATGATTACAAATATCAGGAGTCAGTTGGTGTAACAGACGTTGCTTTCTATCCACTGTCTACTCTTGACTCTTTACCTATCCGCATGGAATATATTTTGAAATGTTCTCAATTTGAGTTGAGTAAACCATGTATATTGTAAATGTTATGTATATGTTCATACACAAATAGAAGAAGAAATGTATAGTAACATACATATAGTAATATGTAGTAGTGAACACCAAATGGTATTTGGATGTATGAGTAAAAGAACCAACTTCTATTTATAAGTGTCATTACATCTTCTTCTCCTTTTACTTGTTGTAGAGATGACTCCTACTATTGAAGACTGCACAACACACAACACAAACTTCCACGTTCCATCCAACCAACCATGCAACCATACTCATTCTTTATAAATGTATTAGCAAATATGTATTTACTCAGCGTAAATACCGGGTAAATTCTACATCCTACTTCACTGTATATATATTGTATACAGTATACTGTATGCACACGTGTATACATATACACAAACACACACCAAAAACCAAATACCAGGGAAAAACTCGTTCCAAAATGAAGGAATTCTCTCAAGAAAAGTCACTAGTTTCAGTAGTAGTAGTAGTACAAGTCGTAGAAGTCATTTTAGTGGTAGAAAAGTTTGAAAAAGTAAAATAATAAAACCTTCTGAATCTCCTGACTCCTAACTACCTATATGATACAGTCAGCATGTGTGTAGTGTGTACATTTCAGGTTGACGGAACGTGTACATTAAGGCAGTGGATGGATACTTTACGATGATACAATATTATTATACATTATATGTAATGGATGTGCAAAAGATACACTTGGACTTTAGCCTGCAGACTGTAGACTGTAGACGCATCATATTATGATCTCTCTGTGTAGTGTATTACAGTGAAATTTTATAGAGTATGGATTACGGATTGTGGATTGATGAATTGAATTCTGCAGAATTTAGGTAAAACATGTTAGACAGAAATGCGTAATCCTTGTTAGAAAATATATAACAAGATGAAAAAATCAGATAATATTTTTATAGTTAAAAAATATGAATAAAAAAAATGCTAGTGGTTTTCACTACTGTGGATATGAATTTGGTCCAAGATGTGTACTGTGTATTTACTACTATGCTACTCCCATGTTGTGATAGGAAAAGGCCTTGGTTTGATGTTTGATATTTTAGTATTTTAGTATTTTGGTGGTGTGTGCGTGAAGAGTTGTTAAGACGAAGAAGAGATCATGTTGGCGCAATACCACAACAGACTTTCCTACACATACTACAGACTTATAGTCTTAAATGTGGCTTGTGTAGTATTTTGTATTTTCTATTGATGTTTGTATAGTTTGGGCTCACTCAAGATATGTAATATGTAGTCTGCAATGCTTTATTTCGAAAAGGAGAGGCTGCAGCAGCACAAATATAAATATGTATATGTATAGAAGAAGAGTAAAAAACTAGAAAGAAGAACGAACAAATAAGATCAAGAACTCGCATTGTATTTGTTCTCTAAGCTCTGTATGCTGTATCATAGTTTTGCTAGATCAAAAAAAAAGGGAAAAAAACGTGGTACTTATGGTGATAACTATTCTTCTTGTACATTCGTAAGGAAAGAGAGACGGAGAGTGAGAAGGTTTTACTCCAAACTCCAAGATTATATATACATAAAAGGAAGGAAACTAACTCGACATGATACTTAATATGGCGTTTCTGATCCCTACTACATACTACACACACTATTTTTCTACTTGTTCTACTCCAAACTCCTAATGCTCTTCTACGAGGAACAAGATAGTTATGTCAATGTCGATGTATGTAAATTGGAAATTCCCTTATTCTGCATACCTTCTCTTTTTCTCTTGTGTATTTTGATGCTCTTGATTCTGGATTCTGTATCGAGCCATATATATTCTTAGTATGAAATGGAGAATGGAGTTTCAAATCACAATATTAGATCTGTCTCAAGCCTCTAGTCTCTGATCTACTCTGTAGTAAAATCCCAAAGCCGAAGAAACACACATACATTATGCATTGGAAGGCGTGTAAAAATACATACAAGTATAAGTGTGGAGAGAATGGGGTATGGAGATGTAATATATACAATACACAAAACAGAAGAGAGAAATAGTAGAGTTCAGAGGAGTCAGGATCCGAAACGACGACTACCATGATGTACTAAACTCTAAACTGCACTAAAAGCCAAGCTAAGATAACATAAGCAATACCAAATACCAGTCAGTATACCATAACAAAATTTGTGTTTTTCCCTTTTCCCGTTCTCACATTTTGCACACACACAACACCCAACAGATGAAAAAGTAGTAGACGAAGACAATAACTTTGGCTATAATTTTTCTCCAGTCTTCTTCTATTAGGGTAGAATATAATTTTCTCTCTTTCTCTCACTCCTTCCTTCACTCTTATCAACCTTTTCTGTGAGTAAGAGAGTGCTTTGCCCTTCTCGCAACAACCTAAACCTAAACCTATTAGTTCAGAGATAACGAGATATGTGTAATGTGTACATTGTATATAGATATACGATACACGTTAAATGCGTTCTCATTTATAAGTACAACTCTTATCACTATCAACTATAGTATCTCTAACATCCAACATCCAACATGACTTGATTTTTCAAGATTCTGGAAAAAAGTATATTACAAGTTGTTTGAACTTATAATGTAGTTTACACTTTACACTGTTTATCAGCTCGTATGATACATCATTCAGCATACATAAATTGAAAATATAAACTCTTTGGAGAGAGATGGATGTGTAATGTGTATGCATGCTTTTATAATCCGAGATATTTTTATAGCTAAATGCTCCTAGATGAGAGTCCCATTTTCAAGAAATTCAATTATGTATAAATGAGTACATAAATACTTTTATGTGTGGAGTGTGTATATTGTATATCATATGCATACCCAGCTAATAGTTCTAGTTCTAGTATACATTTCTCACTCCTCATTCTCACTTTACAATTTACGATTGGAGCTTGGAACTTGGATTTTGCTGATAAATGATTTGTGAAAAAAAATCGACTTAAAATCCTACTTAAAATAATGATCATGATAAAATAATAATATAAATAAGTGGTACATGTATTCTATTTCTATTTCTTCCACATATCAGTAATGTATGATATGTGATATGTGAGTTATTTCATTGCACAAGAATAAAGAATATACATAGATTATTCAAGCAGCATGGTACTAGATACTAGATTCTAGATATTAAAATAAATGAGAGATCATAATATACATTATACTGTAAATACTTGTACATTGTAATGATATGATTTGTTTTAAAATGCTGAATTTCATTTGTAGTCACCAATTACCACAGTTGAATACTGTAGAGGCTCCAGAGGGGTTATCAGCAATAGAAGTAAAACAGCCTTGACTAGGTACTTGTACAGTCGACAGTAGTAGTGCAACTTGTTTTACAATGGAATTTAGAATATATAATAATGTGACTGCATACAGTCGTAGATCCTCTACAAAATGATAATTAAAGCTCATAAAATTTGAATAACATACTAATACTGTGTATTATATATTATTATATATGGTAAATGTTATATACATGGGTTATAGTGATTTCTAAGTTCTGATGCTGCTGTCATTTTAAAAAATCTTGGTTAAACACGTTACACGAGTACAGGCTAAAAATAAAAATAAAACAATAAATGTTGCATGTGTCTACAATTTTTCCCTCTTCAAACAACTTACAATTAGAGGCGTAAATAACAGTGGAAAATGAAAGTTAGTTTTAAATATTTTACCTACGTTTGAGATTCGAGATTGTTTTTAATTAGGGCGTCTACTTGACTATTGACTATCCTCCAAAATACAAACTATAAACTTTACATGTGAATTTGCATTCAGTCATCTGTATCAAAAGTATCAAGTATCAACAATCCGTGATCTACATATTTTGCAGGAAACGGTTTTCATTTGTAGCACTTTTAAAAACACCCGTTAGTGTTTCTTAGGACTTGGAACGTAAGATAAATATTAAATATGAAGCAATTGTGAAGCGGATATTGAATGAACATTATCTCCTCCCTCGTTTATAAATCATTGCTAATGAATGATGTCTCTTTTTGCAAAGCTTGCCGATTCCCGATATTTATTTTACTTGTAGAATTATCTTTAATTGATAGCTATTTTTATTCTAATATTATATTATATGTTATATGGGACATGGACATGGGTATAAGGTATAATTAAGACTGTACTTGTTCATCTGTAGAAAATATTATTATTGGATGATAAACTAGCAAGATGAATATGGTGGCAAAAGTCATTCATGAATGTTGAAAATTGCTGAGTTAAAATTTGATACTATAAACTATTCCATGTACAGTGTACATTCATAGCTGTTATACGTTGTAAATTATAAAATATCTACAATCTACAAATTAGTAGTGTGTGTACTATAGTGTAGTCTAGTGTAGTGTTGTGTATAATAAATATGATAATGTATGCGCGTATGTAATGGATACTTGAATATGTAAGTATATTTTACGCTCATTGATTAGCATGCGATTTTACTGTCAATTAATGCTGTACATGGTACAGTAGTTTTTACATAGTGTGTAGTATGTATAATGAACTGTGTAAAAATAACTGAATTATAAAGTAGTTAGTTGGGAATAATGAATAATGACACGTTCCTGTGTTTCTGTTAACCTTTGATTTTGCCAAGACATGTTTTACTCTCTCTCTCTCTCTCTCTCTCTGTCTCTCGCTATAGTCATTGGTACTAGGCCTTAGTAACTAGTGATGTAGTAATGTAGTAATATGATATCAAATGAACCATTACAATTTCCATTGACTTAATAGCATGTCTTTTAATCGTTGGTTGTAGTTCGTAGTCCGTATAGTCACTGTCGTTTTAGTTATTATTGGCTTGTTATTATTATTATTATTTCTTGAACGGTCTAACGGTCATGTACTATAAACTATAAACTGTTTCAACTATAGGTAACTATCATAATATTGTATGTACAATGTACATTGTACGTACATTATATTGTTGTACTTTGTACAATATTTTAGTATTTAACAGACACATGTCACGAGACTCGAGACAGGGGTTTCTAAGGTTTTGTACAAGATAGATTCAGGATTCAGGCAGATTGCCACGGTAAAAGTCAGCATTTCCTTCTGTTGGGCTGTCTCTTTGCTCTGTGTACTGTGTATTGCTGCTCTCTCTCTCTCTCGCTGTTTTTCTCGGTCTCCACCAACTCAAACTCAGTGACAAAGAAATTCACCATCGATTATCACCATATCTCTGGTTCTCACACAGTCACACAGCCCATTCCATTTCATTTCATTCCATGCGACCGAACCATACGATACAATAAGGCAGAAGTAGAAGTTATTTTCCCGTAGAAATTTCTCTCTCTCTCTCTCTCTCTCGCTCTTCCTTCTTCCCTTCCACTTTCCATGTGAAGTCAAACGACAGTAAAAGCGAGGGAAATAGAAAGCAAAAGGGTTTCCAAGAGAGCTGAAGTATTTGCCGGCCTTTTGTTCTTCTTGTTGCCTGTGGTTGTTGAATTTGTTGAATTTCCCTGTGGCGTCTGCTGTGAAAAGAGAAAGGATTCGTGTGTATAGTGCATACCTATCATCTGTACCCTCTACATTATACATTATACATCCGCCTTTGTAATATATACGACTGTGCTTTGGCCACAAATGCATAGTGGAAAGTGGATACGTGGACGTTAAGGTTGTCACAAGTCACAAGTTTGAGTATTCTAGGTTCTAGATTCAAGTCAACTGTCTGTCAGTTAATCGTTTGTCTGTTGAAAGTTGATAGTTGGTAGTTGATAGGCATAATAATATTATGGTTATGTATAAAAGTTTACACAGGACACACAAGTCTAGTCAAACTCCTTATCGTTTCATTAGTTGGTTAGTTACCCGCCACTGTTGAAACTTGAACGAACAACTCAAACTAAAAACAAAAACGATCCAGGGCCCAGAATCTAGAGTCTAGAATCTAGAATCCAGAATCCAGATTGTTCAGTGACTTGTGAATTTCTAATTAGTAGGAAAAACGACGGGGGATCAAATGATCTCGTAAAGTCGTATATTATTATAGTTCTTATAGTTCTAACTCTTTCCGAAACCGACCACTAAAAAAGTCTCTGGAGATTTGGAAAGTGTACTTGTGTAATCTAGCGTGTCACAGTAGCTCTAGTATCTATGATCTAGAAACTAGAAGCCATACCTGTCTCGTGTAATCATAACTAATAAGTAAAGAGGAAGGAGTTGTATCAAGAATCAAGGATCAAGCAGGATAATAGACCTTACCGTATATGGGTATGTGTGTGTGTGTGTATAAGCACGTCGTTTTGTTTGCACAAGTTTAATAGCTCTGTCTAACTTTGTAAGTAGGAAAACGAATACGAACATGACAACAACTACTACAAGTGCGAATAGCTATAAGAGATAAAACTTACATAATAAATCTCTTAATCGTTGGATTACAGTGTGTGAAAGATTGTTGTTGTGTACTTTAAATGTAGAGTGTAGAGTGGTTAAAAAAATACATGTACGTGTAGATTGTTTGTGATATAATAAAATGTTAAACATAATGTTGAACTTCTTGTGCTGCTGATATTTACTGTATTAGGATTAAATCTTGTAGAGTGTCGAATGTAGAGTGCCATACCGTGACTCGTCTTTCGTTAATTCTGTATGTATTATGTATATAATGTATGGATAATACATACATTAATTTTCGTGGGAGAAAACCGCATGGGAATACAAATTCTTATACATGAAAACGAATGCGTGGTGCTTGTAGAATATGGAATATACATTATACATACTACATATTTGAGGGTAGGAGCCACGGGCACACGGCACTCTACAAGATTTAATCGTACAATGTTTGATACCTTTTGTCAAGTCGGTATTTAGTAGTTGGTAGTCATTGAATGCAATAAAGTTGATAGTAAAACAAAAAAAACATTTTCAAAACTTTGGAGAGAAGTCAAAAAGTCGTCAAGTCGTCAAGTGAAGAAAGAATGAGCCGTAACGATTTTGAGCTTTATCGCCGGGGTTAGTTCTTTCGTCTTTATAGTTACATAATATAATATACATGATGCAGTAAAAGTTTGTATAGTTTCAACTTTTCATCATAATATGAATTTACTTGTGTTCGTTATACATTATACATTGTACGTGTACATGTATGATGTACATATGATTGACACTAATTAAAACATGAAAAGTTATTTGAAATGTTTAATGATGACTTGATGTCAAATTTGTGGGATTCAGAATTGAGAATTGGGGAATCCGTTGGAGACAATGTTCAATATGTATTCAAGGGATTTGTTTTTGATGGTTGATGAGTTAAAGTAATTTAGAAAATGTGAAAAATTACTGAATTTTTTTTATTTTTTTGTTTAGCACCGGGAGATTCGGGAAGAGATGGAGATAAGGATGGAGGAGAAAGAACACCATTTTTAATGGGAAACGCTTCAACTCAGCCAGTTTTAGGGCCCGTGAGACTAACACCCGGTTATGAAGACTCAATTCGTGGTGACGACTTTCGTATTCGGAATAGCACATCAAATTTAGCACAACCTCCCTTAGATAGGTATGTCATCATCCTCATCTATTTCTATCAGTTATGACATGAGCTTTGAGCTTTTTGTGTCGTGCATGGGAATGCTTAATGCAGTTGTCGTGTATTTTATATTGTATTTTATTGATAAATGTAGAATAAGCAATGTAATCATCATATTAATTTGAACGATAACAAGAATCTAGAATCTAGAATCTCCTTCAAAATATTTTTTTCTTTTGTACAAATTGATATGAGGCTTTAATGTTGTAATATTTGTGGATGGATAATGGAGAATGGAAACGTTGGTAATTTTTACGTCTATAATTCGTCGTCATTCTTTCTGGTTGAATTCTTGCTTATTATTCCTTTTCGCCTTTATCTACCACTATTCGATCACTCCATCGTGATGCAGTACTATTGAAAGATATTGATACCTTATGCCTTTTGGCATGCAAGGTGCATGTGAGAAATCCATGAGGGCAATATCAATATCAATTGACAGCATACAAACAATGATAATGATTAATGATAATTCAAAGAACGATAGATGAGCTAATATTAAATCATAGATTGATAGTGAATTTCCTTGTGATTTGTGATTATATAAAATAAATGATGACGTCAATATTCAACATTCAACATTCAATGTATAGGTGTACGGTGTACGTGTGCATCTCAATTCTCAATCTTTCCAATCCAAATACTATTATCATTATCATGAGCAACCGAGCATAGCGTATAATGTAGAATGTAGGTATTTTTAGTGAAGATCCGAGTGACAGTTAATGATGGATTCAATACATCTACAAACTACAGTATATCATAATATGAATTATGAAGTACATTGATACACAAGAAACAAGACACAAGATAGAAACATGTTGTTCAAATAATCAAGTCTTATTTCTCAGTTTATACAGTAGCAGTAGCAGTAGTCGACTCATTATTTACTTTGTTTATGGTGTACAGTGTATAGTAAATATTGTACAGTGTTCAATGTGTGTGGGCTTGTTTGTCTTTTCTATATTTTGTGTTCTGTCACTTTCTCATTACAACTTTAAACTCTAGTCTGATGTCTTGTGAAATATGTACTCATGTACAATGTACATAATACATAATAACCATTGAAAGAAAACAAACATTTATCTTTCTTTTCCTCTTTCGGGAGAGTCAGTCATGAGCCAAGCAAGTCTTGTGACACAATTTGTAATCTGTACAAATTAGTGTATTAATTTATCCATGAATTATGAATCCATCTCAAATCTCAAGTCTCAAGAACTATTTTAATACACATTACTGATCATCATTTATCATTTATCATTAGTGTTTCGTATGCCTTTAAATATTCTGTTTAAAATTTGAAATCCTCAAAGCTCAAAACTCAAATCCTTCCATCTTTCATCAATCAAGACATTTTAATAGCTTTCTTGAATTTCTTGATAAAATAAAAGTTATGTTTTTTCTGGATTCTCTGTCTTTGATGTGATGGGTGATGAATTTATAATATAATATTGTTACAGAATACAACATACGCCTATACTGTATGCCAGTATGCCTTATGGGTGGATAAGGGATAAACTTTAAACTTATTACAAGTGTAATCAGTAATCTATTGATGGGTTCAAATTTCAAATTTCAAATGACTCATTAGGAGTTGTATTATAGTATCCGTGGGTATTAAACTCTGAGTCTGATAACCTTTTGACTTTTGTGTCTCTTGTCTCTTGCCCGTGACTGATTTTTATATAAGGTTTCCATGTTATGGTGATACAACTTTAGAATTTAAAATGTGCCTTTCACATCCAGATTATAGAATATAGAATGAACCTAGAGCCTAGAGCCAGAGCCCACAAAGGATTTAAAGTTCAAAATTCTACAGTATATCCAACATCTCAAATCCTATTATAAAGACTCGTTTCATTCCATCGACAATTGGACAATGTATAACAATTAAAAAACCTTTTTTCTATGAAAAAGACTAATTACCAATTATTACCAATTGAGGGGCTTGGAATAAAGCAACGGGACGCTCTTTTTATCCCAAACCCCTCAATTGGTAATTACAAACAACCCAGTTGTTGTGATTAGTCATTTGCATAATATATAATGTAATTTTCACATAATGCTTAAATTTAGACTTTGACGGAGTTTTTTTATAGCTCACATTTTTCATTCCAAAAATATCAATGTTGTATCAGGTATCAAATATCAAGAATCCAGAATGAAAACTATAAAAAACAGTGAAGAGTGAAATGTGATACGATGGTTTTGATTGCCCAATTCGATTCTCAATTCTCAATTCTGTAAGACTGTCTGTAGACTTTAGACTCTAGATTCTAGACTTTAGACGGTAGACAGACGGTACAGAAAGTAGAAATGATGTGGTACATGATGTATGATATATGCCATTTAGAAAAAGTCACATACTCCATACTCCGTACTTCTTGAACAAGAATGTCGTTAAGAATGGGATGGATAAAAGTTTAAATTCCACAGAGTTTCATTTCGTGCTTGTGATTGTGGTAAAACGGAGGGAGTATTGCCCATCCATGGAACAAAATTGACCATTATTGGTATACTTTATTGCTACTGTAGCTAGATGCGGTGCATGTTATATATAATATATAATGGATCGTGGATAATCTTATATGTGCATAATCCAGAGTCCAGAATCCACAATACTCTTACCCACCACCTACCATTAGAATATAAATCAGTTTGAATAAGGGAAGAAACTAGAAACTAGAACCAGCTCAAAGAAGCTCGTTTCCAGCTTCCATCTCCCAGTTTTCCTTATACATGCACATATAGTTTTTATTGTAAAATTACAGGGTAGCTGTTAGTAGATTTGGACGTAGAATGCAGAGTTTAGAGTTGTAGAGTTTGAGTAGTGGCCATTATCCATGTGAAAATAGTAGGGTTGACTTTTTCTTTCCTGTCGGATACGGCACATTTTCCAGGAGAAATATCTAAAATCTAAAGATCAATACATAATACATAATACATATGGATGTACTTACTGGGTATAGGTGTACATTGTACATATTTTACATGCTATCAGAAATCAGGAAATTACTATAGAGTATAGAGTAGTACAATAATAATATCAAGATTCGAGCTAGATCCATAGTGAGTTTTAATTTAACTCATGATGACTTGTCCTTTGAATCATGCGAGATTCTATACTCTAGATTCCAGATCCCAGACGTGAATCCAGCCACTTTTTTTTATTTAGTACGTATGTAAAATACAAATAGTGTTCTACAAATACTACAAAATACACACGCTCACTCCTGACTCTAGAGTATTCCAATTTCCAATGCGAGGGCAGCGAAGGCCAACCGAATAAAGTTTGAAGTTTGAATGGAAAGGAAAAAAAGGAAGAGGAATGAAAAATATTTACGGCTGCTCCAAGTATTCAAGTAGTATAGAGTATAGAGTATAATATTAGTAGTAAAAAAGGAAAAGAGAAAGGAAGAAAAGAATTCAGAATTAATCTCCTCCTGCAGTTTTTGTAATCGAAGGACTTATTCGAAAGTAAAGGGAAAGGAAGGATGTCAACTTCAAAAGAAACTTGAAATTACTATTTACTATAGTATAGTATAGATAATAGATTGGAGAGAGGAGAGAGAGAGAAGTCTCCTGTGAATGTGTATAATATGGAGCATTCTGCTCCATTCATTCTTTACATTTGTGAAAAAAAGAAGGAAGGAAGAATTACAAGGGTGTGCATTAGAAGTTAGAAATTAGACATCAGACATGAGACGTGAATGTTTACACATTTCTGATCTGTGTCTTTTTAAAAGTGTTTTGAAATCCAAGTGGGAAATGAAAGAAAGGTTATGTAAATGGAAATAATTTGAGCTTTGAGCGTGTATTCAACTTGTTTGTTTGTGTTTCTAGATTCTAGATTCCAGTTTCTAGTTTCTAGAGATCAATCTTCACATTGTATCTGTAGTTCACTGTTCAGTGGTTCAGTGGTGTTCATAGCTGTGTGAATGATTAACTGTTGATTACTACTCCCAATTCCCAACTCCCAATGTTATGTCATGTTTTACTGTGAATTTGACTCTGACTTTTTAGTGTTTTGAGCTATAATTTGATGGTGATTGTATACGTAAATTGTAATGTAATCAGGAATGAATGATTTGTCAGAAAATAGTTTACACCTCATTCATTTTAATTTTCTCCAGTAATTGGTGTCGTGGATACAGATCAGATGCGTAGTAGTAATGAGTGTATAATACCTTTGCATTAATTAAGTGGAAATTGAGATTGCTCCCTCTCGTTGTTGCATTCTGTTTCGGATGTCGGGATTGAACTGAACATGAGTTGTAAAATTGCTTGTATACCTTTTACTGTCGTAGTAATTTCCTGTTCTGTTTATACTTTATACACTTACTGTACACTGTTGAGTGTACAGTGTACACATTGTACATATATATGTGTTATGTGTACACACAATATTATTAGATTTTCTCCTCTCTGGTCTTTATTAGTCTAGTCTCGTCTTCATCCCGGGTTTATGTTTTATGTTTTATGCCAAATACCAACACACATGATATATTATGTTCTCCGATCTTCTATCAAACACGATGTACACTGTACCATCTACAATCTACATCATACAAGCTCACAGGAGATAGCCAACGGTTGTATGTTCTATGTATGAGTTTTAAGTTGTAAAATTGGTTTGTTTACTTTGTAAATAAATCTAAAAGGAATAGCACTTCTCCAGAGAGCATGTGACCAGCATATTATATCTTTATATTATGTGTAGACTGTAGGCACTAGACACATAAAATGTCGGTTGTCGGTTCTTGGTCCTGCTCAATTCATTCTTACTAGTTCTAGCTCTAGCACTAGCATCCGAGTGTAAAACCTTCACACTCTGAAGAAGTCAGGAACAGATCTTGGATATTATTCTTTCTTTCTTTCATGGTGTGTGTGCTGTATGTGTATGTGTGTAGAAATGCAATCTATCCACACTTACTTACTCATATGGAACGTAGAGTGTAGAGCATAGAACATAGAGTAGGAAAAGCAGTCAGACAGATAGACACGAGTCACTGAAGTCACAGACACAGACAACCAGCCAAAACCATGTAAAGGGTACAGTGTAAAGAGTAAAGAGAACAAGAGATTGCTGAAAGCTCAGAGTAGAATGGATTTTCTCCAGCGTACACACAGCGCACAGTGCACAGCCTGTAGTACAGTAGTACAGGCCCGGTACATTGTACACACTGTACACTGCACAATGTCAGAAAATAACAGAACACAAGTTGATAAAAGGAATGTCGAGGAAGGAAGGAAAAAGGAAGAGAAAAAACTTTATATGGTACCTTTACATCATATTATTATGTGTAAAGAAAGAATAAAAGAGCGAGGGGAAGAGGAAAAGGAAAAAGTAAGGTAGACTTTTGAAAGGTCTGCAGTGTGTGTAGCCTGTAATCTCCAATCTACAATACAAGTAAAGAGGAAGATTCTTTCTGTTTTCTGCATAGATCAGTGACTCTATAGAAAATAGAAATGTTCGCCCTATCACGATTACAATTATAAGTATGAATATGTAAGTATACGTCATTTCTTTTGCCTGTTGGCTGGTGGCTGACTGCTTGGTTTTTTGACTTTGTCGTTCCTATTTAAGGATTGTAAATTCTCAACTTTTGTCTGCATAGCGTACTGTGGATACAAGGAGCAAGAATGAAAAATAGATGCGGTGCACGTTTAACGCTTAATATAATTTTTGTAATGTCGTATCGTCTAGAATCCAGCAGAAATGCGTACATAAAAATATGCAAAGCGTTTGGATACTTGTAAATATAATATATTTTCAGTGTTTGAGCGTAAAAGTCGAGTTCGGGAACCTCTAGACTCTAGATTACAAAATTGAGTAGAAACTTTGTCATGTATGTGTGTGAGCGAGTGAGCGAGTGAGTGAATGACTAAGATTGTGTGTAGTGTGTACATACATGGTAGAAAAGGGAGGGAATAAAATAAAATCCCAGTTAGTCAACAGCAAAAGCAAAAGCAGGAGCAGAAAAAGGGAGAGTGAGAGACCCGGGTACTACAAAAGCAACATTTGGGAGTGCGTATATACAATATACAGTATGCAGTATGCATGCATAAAAATACACAGTGCACAGTGATGAAGAGTTAGGAGGCAGTTTCCGTAATATCGATCGATGATGCTACACAGTCACTCACTCACATTTACTACTACAACTACTCACACCATTTTACTATTCCAGTTCAGTTCACGTGGTTGGTGCATAGAGAATAGAGAATAGAGATATGCACGAAATAGGTATAAATGTAGACTGTAGAATGTAGATGTATATATAATATAATAATACACCATTCCAGTATTCCAGTATTCCGTTTTGTTGTATCTTGGTCTTCTCCATTCTTTTACTGCTGTTCATCTATGAAGTTCATTCCATACTTCCATACTCCATACTCTAAATAGTAAACAGTCGATAGAGTATTTGGTATTCGGTATTTGGAAGTGTGAGTGTAAGGTTGAGGAAGATTCCTCTTCTGTCTATTTTTCACTTCTCTTCTCGACTATCGACTAGTTAATTGTTCCATTCATTGAATTTACCAAACATATATTATATTATCCCTTGTTTTTCGATTAATAAACTAGACTAAACTTGTCGCAGTCTCTCTATAGACTACAGTCTTCAGTGTACAAACCAAACTGCAATCTATATACAGTGTATACCGGCATGACGGCTGTGTACTCTGTACTTGTATGTGTATCTGTATTGTGTATCTGTATGTACAGTAAAGTGAGGGAGTGAATCTATATAACTGCACGGATATACCATGAAATATAATGCAGTTATAATATAATACAATATACTAACTTCTTTTTCCAGTCACATGTATACTTATATGCATAGTATCTACATGGAACTGGGGATTCAGTCCAATATACTATTATCAATACGAATAGGAATACGAATTCAAATTCAAGAGAAATAGTGAAAGAGGACTGTGACATAATAGTTTAGTCTCTGGCTCTTTCAAAACAACTGACTACTAGTCTACTGTCTACTGCTATGCTGTATTCGTCTTGCACTTCTTCCTCCTATTATTGTTATTATTATTATTGTTCACTTCAGTCTGTATTTATTTATCGACTATGGCCGCCGACACCAACTCCAACACTAACACTAGCATAACTGATTTGGACTTAAATCTTCTGGCAGTGTTTTAGAATTTACAAGTAACAGAGAAAAAGAAGAGAGAACGGGAAAGGATTTTGTGTTTGTGTTTATGTATGTTTTTTCATCTGGATCTGTATAATATAATAATATATCTAATCCCTTTGTTTTTCAAAACACACAACATACACATTGGATATTGGATGAAAGTTAGTGCCTTTGCTGGTTTTATTTATCCCAGATCCCAGCCTTATACTAAGCCTTATACTTAAGCAACATGAAATACTACGGACTGTGGATTGTGAATTGTGGATAAATAAATACGTGACACAAGAGAAGGAAACGGAAATACGAATAGAAATACGGAGATAAAGAGAAAACTGGCCAAGTGAGAAATATAAAGGAATAAATGGAGAGAGAAAATTTGAAAGACTTTAAAAAAGATTCGATAGTTCATTGAATTCTTTGGAGTTTGGAGTTTGGGAGTTTCAGAGTTTGGAGTAGGCGGAAATTAGCCTACATAGTGAATGAATAAAGTGCGGAACCTCCTGTGGAGAGAATCCAAGTTGTAGTTTGACTTTGCGAGTGAGCCTGTCACGAAACAGTATTATTTATGTACATCTATACAAAAAGTGTATCACACGGACCAATACCTAAATAATAATATTAAGAATGATATCCTCTATCGGCCTGCTGCTGTTTTTCTAGAGAAAAAAAAGATATATTTTATAAATATACACAATGTAGATAGTAGATACTAGATACAATGTGGAATGTGCGATTTCAAAAAGAAAGGAGACCGATAGATTAATGTTTGTTTGTTTGTGTGGTAGAGAGAGAAGGAAAAAAGAAAAGTGATTGTGTGTATACTAGATACTAGACCGTGTATAGTGTATACTGTATACGGCAATATCAAATATAACCACCTGATACTATATACATTATACAGGTTGTATGGATAGTTGATAGTCATTGTACACATTCATACTGTATACTGTAATTAAGAATACTCTGCTACAGTCTAAAAAGTACATGTAATAATATAAAATACAAACATTCCATTTTCCATAATCCATAATATAACCATAAAAATGAAGAGGGAAAGGATGCCAATACAGATGCAAATGCCGATGGCTGGAAGTGAAAGGAAAGCTCCATTAGCATCACTCGAAGATTTTTCCAGTATCTATTATTACTCACCCAATTTAACTAAAAAATTATCAGACTTTTCAACGCCTTTACTCACCAACAACTCTGAGACGGAGAATATTGAGTTGGTAGCAAATAATGAAAATTTTGAAAATATTGCCAAATATAATGCCAGAAAACTACGACCTTTTGTTAAAGTGCCTCATGATAGGTAATTACTTGGACTTGGTAGTAGTGTAGATTGTAGATTGTAGATTGATTGATTGCTTTTTGGTTACCAAATGATCTGGGCACCAAAGCATGCATGCATGATTTTCTGCTTTTGTTGTTTTATGTAACTATTAACTATACACTACAATTTACAATGTTTTGTTCTGTTTTGTTCTACTATTAAAAAGAGCTTCGTAAAATGAAAATATTTAAACGGAGCAACTATAATAATCTTTTTTTTTCATCTTGATTACAGATTTAAGCTGGTATTTTTAATCATGGTGATTCATGGGATAGGAACCCTGATGCCATGGAACATGTTTATAACAGCCAAAGAGGTAATTTAAGCGTAAATTAATCACACTACATTATCTCTAGAATTATTCCGTATTTTGTAGTTGTACAAAATAGTATAATCAATAATCATAATTATGTTTTGTTTGAATATTTTCAGTATTTTACTGTGTATAAGCTGGGTGGAAATCACACCGGAATGGAACCAAAATATGCCAGTAATGTTCTTCCAGTAATTACTTTTGCGTCTCAAATACCAAATGTTCTATTCAACTGGCTCAATATCTTTGTTTCTATCGGGTATATTATATATAAACTTTTCCTTCATTCATATAATACGTATACATTTTTTAATAAAAAAAACTTTATTAGTTAATGAAAGGACAGAGAGAGAGAGAGAGAGAGAGAGAAGAAACATGTGTTTGAGTTTGTACAGTCTGTTGATAAACAAGTTGGATGTAAATGAATAGACTTTCTCTACAGATAGAAGAAAGTTGGGATCGATTCTTTTCTATGTAATCTTTTTGGTACATGATTTGTATTGTGTATAGAGCGGAAATGACATTTTATCAATATATTTTTGAGTGAATTAGATAGGCTGCATTTGAAGGATTTCTTGTGTACGTAGTACTTTCTCTATGTAAATACGCAAAAGAAAAAAAAGTATAGTATGGAGTGAGTATTGAGTATTGAGCGTTGAGGAACATGAAAGACATTTATACATGCGTCAAGACATTAAAACACTGTAAAAAGTACTCGGTTTATGTTTCTGACGTATGTGTAATGATAATAAGGAGGGGTGTAGACGGTAGTTTGTAGTTAATCCGATTTGAAAACAAAAACCTGTACATCAAACAGCACAAATTTAGATAAAGTTTAGGTACTCTCCAAAGTTATTGAAAACATGTTACATAACTAGATTGAGTTTTATGTAGGTCAAAATCCACATTCCAATGTTTTCAATTTTCAATACAACATAAAATATACAATGACGAACACTAATTTTGAAAATTTGCAATCTTTTTTTTTTTCAGAGGAAGTTTGAAATCCAGAATCATTTGGTCTATTGTAATTGAAGTTATACTCTTCATTGTGACCGTCGTTCTAGCAATGGTTGATACTACCGAAATTCCAGGCACATTTTTTGTTCTAACTGTCATCACTGTCGTTGTCATGAACAGTAAGATATTTTCCCATTTCAAGAATTAACTAAAGTTTTGAAAATACAAAGTGATATTTTTACACATACATATGATATGATTTGATGTTTGATGATGATGATATGCAATGTATTTATAATATTGTAAATTGTAATGACTTGATTTTCAGTGGCTGGTGGTATTTACCAAAATTCAGTTTATGGAATCGCAGCCAAATTGGACTATTCCGGAGCAGTTGTTTTGGGAAATAACATCTCTGGAACTTTTGCTTCCATCATTTCAATTATTTCAATAGCTATGGCGCCAGAGAAAAGAACAGCAGCTATCTATTACTTTATTACCGCCCTGTTTGTTCTTTTAGTCTGTTTTGATACGTACTTCGCTCTTCCGTTAAATGTACGAGATTTTTAACCGTCAATTATTTTTATTGTAGTAACTAAAAACATGAATATATTTATGTAAATTAGCAATTAAATTTCTGTTCAAAGACGAATACTTCAGAAAGTACTATAAAAAGTTTAATAACGTTTGTATAAATGTATATTTCATTTTGACACAGAAATTTTACCGTTACCATGAATTGTTGAGTTCAAAAGAACAAGAGAGCCAAAAGCTGTCACGTGTTGGGGCAGTTCAACGAAAGTCTCGGTTTTCCATACTTAAAAAGTGCTTCCCACAATGTTTGAATGTATTTTTGGTATTTTTTGTCACACTATCAATCTTCCCAACAGTTTACTCTGGTAAATAAAATTATTATATCTATACTTTATAATATACTAGAAGCCTAAAAATAAAGTAATATGTGTCTCGTTTGTATAATGTATAACATTGTTTGTTTTTTCCTTCATACAGATATAAAAGTGAGCGATCCAGACTTCATAGTATCTCCAAAGTATTTTATTCCTGTCATATGCTTCCTCACTTTCAATTTCTTTGCTATGGTTGGAAATACGATCCCTTCATTATTTCAATGGGTATGCAACATACGTATATATGTACAAACATTATTTACCTCCAGTTTTGTGTTTATGGATGTACTTGACTCGTACAAATTATTTGGAAATACTGACACTTTGTCTTAATTTCTTAATTGATGACGTATATACATTATGTGTATTGTTTTGTTTCCCATATTTTAGCCTTCACCGAGGTATTTATGGATTCCGGTAGTTCTTCGATTTGTCTTTATTCCGTACTTCCTATTTTGTAATTATTCCCCGATCGGTTATGAAAGAGCTTTGCCCATCTTGATTAAAAATGATTGGGCATACTGGGGTGGTGGAGTCGCCCTCGGGTTAACATCGGGTTATTTCTCTTCCCTATCAATGATGTATTGTCCTAGGTAAAAAGTCTTTATTTACATATAAATATTTCTAAAATGTATACTATGACTATGTAAAAGTTGTGACTGAAATAAGTTCTTAAACTACATAATATAAATTATAAATCTTAATATTAGAATGTTTAAATTAATTTTTATACATATTTTAGGTCGGTAGAGAGCGAGTATGCTCCTATTGCTGGTATGTTTGGAGCAGCCTTCCTCATCACAGGTAAATTACTTGGAATTAAATTATTTTCTCCGTAAAATCAATAAAAACAATCGTGTGTACGTTACCGAGGATGAACTAAAATGTTATTTTGTTTACCTTTCTCTCTACAGGAATTTTCGCTGGAGTATGCTTCTCTTTTGTTATGCCTCTTGTTGTGGAGAACTTGACTTTTAGTATATAAAACCTGAACTGGACTGATTGAAAATTGAAGAATGAAGAATAAGAAAGATGAGATTGAAAAGAGATATGTCTATGTCAATTGGGACTGGAGATTAGAGACCAGCAAAATGAAATAGAAGATATAACGACCAGCAAAACTATTTGTGTTCTCTAATACTCTGGTGGTTTTTCAAGTGACGTATAAAAAAAGTTCAGACACCTGCGTAATTTAGTAATTTACAATTATTATTATTACTACCATAATATTCAATATGAGTCGTACACACACTATTAACAATTACAATGAGTAATATTGTTATCCCTGTAGGAATAGATATGTATCTCGCGATAGATTAGATAGACGAGAATACTGAAACACGAAACAAAAGGTATTTAATTGAATTGAATCAGAATCAAAGTTTTAAATTACTGTTGTCTGTTGCCCAATAATTTCATAAAAAATACTAATCAAAATTTCTTTTTTTTATGTGTATGTGTGTATATTATACATACCGTTTATTCCCTCTGGAAGTATTAGTTTTTGTTTACATGTTTACACATTATGCGTTCTCTCCCTCTCATTTCGTAGTAAATTTTATCTGGAAGAAACCCTGTATCATAAAATACGAGAGAGAGGTTCAGATTCAGTCAGTGAAAGCGAATGAGATCATCGTCTTTTGTTCCATAATATTTTAAAAATTGGATTCCAATTTTAGATCCAAGATAATTTTCTCATCATCAATCATTAAGAAGACAGCAAGTCACAGACAATACATGGGTACGTTTGGAATCCATTCAAAAAGATTTGAACAACAAAATTCGTAAAATTTTTTTGATATTTTTATAAAATAC
>JAQGBH010003315.1:0-20337 GCA_034698265.1 Sminthurinus aureus | reverse complement strand
CAAATTTATCATACCAATTTGCCACTTTTTAGTATGCTAAATTGCAATGCTTCTACATGCTAACACGACAGTGTGGGCAGTGTAAAAATAAAGTAGAAAATGGTCAGTTGTAAAATTTTACACATTTTCCTGATTTAACCTTACAAGTTACAAGTTACAGCTTTCGCTAAAACGCTATCCAAGTGTACAAAATTTTCTTAATTTATTTTACTATTGACTGGATGTCTACTGTGTACTCAATCGGAAACAGCGAGCAAGCG
Organism: Sminthurinus aureus; assembly: GCA_034698265.1. Classification (NCBI taxonomy): domain Eukaryota; kingdom Metazoa; phylum Arthropoda; class Collembola; order Symphypleona; family Katiannidae; genus Sminthurinus; species Sminthurinus aureus. The sequence continues at coordinate 20,077 of JAQGBH010003315.1, read as the reverse complement.
AGAAAGGTGACCTAATATTTGGAATTTGGTATAAACTATGGAAAATGGAAATGTGAAATGGAAATTCCATTATGGAATGTTTGTCTCCGTTTTCTTTTTATACTTTTTTGCAATACAAAATATAATGCATATTATGTGCTTTTCGGGAGTTTTATATGAAGCGGACAAAGGAGTGGCCGTGTTATTTTTTGGGGTGATTCCAGTAGCATAATATATAATATATTACATGTCAAATGTCAAGAAGATAAATAAAGATCGTCGTCTAATTTTTCTTGTGGGTTGTGAGCTGTAAAAAATTTGGATCAATTACACAAGAAGAAAATGCAAGATTTTTTTGTTTTATTTATGTGTACAAAAAGTTATTTAAGATATCAATTCCCCATGCATCTGACTATAAATAATTTAATTAAAGGCCGTTTCAAGTTTGCAGCTCAGTCTAGCGGAAGGTGATGAGAAGCTTGGCAATTAACCTTGTGACCGTACATGAAGCAACCAGACAATGGTGTAATTTTCCTTCTGAGTTTAGAGAATATTTTATGAAATGAAAGTCTCCAACTTTCACTCCAAGTCCAAGTTCCGGAATGCGTTGTAGAGGCATTTACTTACATTCGATCCGGATCACCCAAAACAATTATGATCGAAATCAAACCAGCCAGCAGCTATGGCGGTAGATGATTTGCTCAAAGCTCAAAGTGCCGAACACAAATCATGCTAATTGTAAATATATGAAGTTTGAATAAGTTTCATGTTAAGATTTTTTACAGGGTGAAACTAGAAACTAAAATACAATAGAAATTAGAAATGATACAAGATGAAAGAATTTTTCCACGTATATGTGTATAAAATAGTGAAATTTAGAAAGATCGCCAATCACCAGTTTTGTTTTTCATTTGGTCAAAGAGCTGATTGAAGAGCATGACAGTGTCACTTTGGCGGTCGATGAAAATTTGATGCATCCAAAATAGCACAACCAAAATTGGTACAATTATAGAATGAAGTAAAAAATGATCCATCATTTCATGTAAATTTGGTGACAGAACAAGTTGAATAAAGCGAATCACTTCATAACCACAGTAAACCCACTGCAAACTATAGAGCAAGTACCAACAGTACATTTTGTACAACGTCTCTTGAAAAACTGAAAAACTCTCTGATTTTTCATTCACTTAAATTGAGAGAAAAATTTCGAAAAATGAAATTCCACTGATTCTCCACACTTGTTAAGATTTTTTATTTAAAAAGTGAATGGCTTTTCTTACTCCTTACTTTTAGGTTTTAAATACATACACTTAAATTTCTAGTGTTTGACGTTTGACGATGGACTTTGGCTTTTACTTTGGTCTCTGTTCTCTGTACTCGGGTATAACTATGGCGAAAATGATGTGTACCACAAAGATAAAAGGAGGACAGTTGAACTCGAGCTTATTTCCTGGTCATTGAACGAACGACGATAACGACGACGAAGACGATAACAGCAACAAGAGTTTGAAAAACAAAAACAACTAGAGCAGGAAGTTCCCGAGAAAAGGCGTCCTAAATACATACTCTTGTCCCGTGTCCTGTGTAAACTGTACACACCAAGAAAAAGTCCCTGAACTCGCTTGTCCTTTCGGATTTTTCATAATATGTGTACGACATGACTTCAAGGTTATTCTGGGACATAATACAGTGGCAGTCTAATGTGTAATACCTAATATCGAAACAGTGCTTAAAAAATATCTTCAACTATTTACCCCGTAACCGAAAACATGTACAGAGTACAAAGTACAAATACGTGTTCTCACCGCTATAAAAATTATCAAATGTTTTGTACATGATTTTGGTTGACAAGTAATAAACAATTAAAAGAATGTAGTCATTTGAGGAGATAATAGATAATGACTAATGACATTTATGATCTGTGCACAGGGAAAAATTGAAGTTGGAATACTTTTTGCATTGGATTAAATTTCATGTTAAACTGTTTTCCATTTTTCCCGAACCGGGCTCATAATTCACATAACTCACGAGTCAAGAACACGGAATGTCACAATTGAATATATGTAAAAATGTAATCATATGGAAATTTCTGATGTTACGCTCACGCATGAATTCTCCTTTTGCCTGGAAATCAATGCTGAATGGTGATTTTAAATTCTATTGATATTTATCACATTAGAACTTGGAATGTTAAGCGATTTTCAAAGGTGTTGTTTACTCATTACCTAGTAAAATGGAATGTACAATTATATTGAATACGGAGTACGCCCAGTGCCAGTGACCACTGGTCAAAACTCAAAACATTACTCGATAGCGTTCATCTTATACCTGATACACAGAGAAATATAAGAAGCAATTGTTTAGAATTCATATTCAAATATCTGTGATTTTAGATTTTAAACATTAAAATGATTCCCGTTTCTTTCAAAGGGGTCAAAAATGCTTTCAATTCATTCGTTCATCGACTATACTTGTAAGCTATAAGTAAGTAAGTCAAGTACTTTGCATACATCGTTTATCGTCTATCACACATGTTTATTTTTTTATGGTTGTCACTGAATTTTTTTGAAACATTGTCAATTTTAATTACTCAATTATTTACAATTTACGATACACTTTTCCTCTGTAGCACTGACATTGAACTTGAGACTTGAAAGTCTAGTAGCGCTCTTTAATTTAATGATGTTTATTGTCTGAATTTAGTAAAAATGCGGGCTGTACACTGTACGGTGTGGATTGTGGACAAGTACAGATATCGAGTTTCCGTGTGCATATTAAATACAATACTAGACACGCTGTCAATTATGCATAATTCTGTGAAACCAGAAACCAGTTCATTTGATATGTGATCACTCAGACATGAAATAGAGGAGCAGCTATTAACACATTCATGATATTTAGCCACACATCCAACACCTATAAAAAATCATAATGCAGATTGATCTAGTTCACCTTTTGTTTATATTCATGTTCATATTTCATATAGTATAGTGTACATTGTACATGTTGAGAGAGATCATCTCTCAAGGTCACGTGGAATGGAATATGGAATGCACCGGAAATAAAAGAATGAATGAATAAATCCAACAGCAGTCAGCAGTGACAGCTACGACAATAACAACAAACAAACACCATAAATTTGAACAAGCTGAATGAAAAAGTTTAACTTTGTATTATTTTTCCTATTTCGTAGTTTGAATTTACTCGCTTTTTGTTCCAATAATGATGATGATAATGACTGTTGACTTTTGAATGCTGAATGTTGAGTGTTGATTAGAAATGAAAATCTAATGAAATTGGGATTTTGCATAGTACATTTTTAAATCCAGTATCGAGTGATGCTCAATGCTCCCTCGAATTGTTCTGGAATCAAATTTTTCGTCACTCATTATATTTTTTGAGGTTTGAGGATGGCTTCAATCGTCACTGAACTTATACGAACATCCACAGCCGCTCCACATAAAGGTAAAAGCATACAAATAAAATGTAAAAAAATGTGGAATTTCTTAAAAATCTTCATATTTTAAATTTATTTTTTGTACTTGTATTTCAGTGAAGAAGGGAAATATTTATTGTGGACCTGGATGGAAGACGTTTGGAAATGGGTACAATGAACTGGACGATCCTGCTATGGTCACCCTCTGTATTCTGGGAATCGTGTTCAACCTGTGGACTCTTACCATTTTTATCCGAAAAAGAACGAAAACTAGTTCTTTGGATCTTATTTTAGGATCCTTGGCCATTGCAGACATTCTCTGTTGTCTGAGGAAAGTGGTGGACTTGGTTTTAAGAGTCGTGAGGAAATATTATGCCTTCAAACGTTCCTCCTACCAACGAGAATTTGAGAGTATAACACAAGATTTTTTTACAAATGTGAGCTCTAGAATTTTACATTTTTCTGAATTCGAATTTTTTTTATTCGAACTCAAAATTTCAATAACAATCTGTAATTAAAATTTCTAGCTTTTTCACACCTGGTCTATTTATTTAACAATGCTGGCGGGTTTTTGGTACGTCTGGAACTTGTACAAGAACAGTGGAAAGGCGAGATTGGTGAGTAAAAATGGAGAAGGTCAGCTTAATTTGAGACGGATGAAAATCATCATTTGCGTCTTAATATTCTTCAGCACCGTCATGGTCATTTTCATGTTCTCACCCACTCGAATCACGGAAATTGAGCGAAGAACTTTTGCTCACGGAAGTTCTGCAGAATCTCCGACAAAACTGATCAAGTTGAAAAAATCAAACCCAAAATACATGAGGACCAGAAGTAAAACTGGCGATTTGATTTTCTACTGCATTTATGGGTACAACTTTTCCGTTTCTAAAATTCGAAATTCAATTTTGTACAAACTGATAACTGATAAACTCCCATTAAAAATAGATTTATTTAAAAAAATTTAAGTTAAAAAAATTCCAATGATAAATGATGATATTTTTTAACATGTTTGTATTTTCTTTGTACTTTTTCGACTTTGAATTTTCAACCTCTGACAGTTTCCTCATAAAACTCGGCCCTTGTTTGCTCGTGTCCATTCTTTTCCTCATCCTCTGCTACTACGCCTGCAAGGGCAAAACGTACAGCGAGAGTGATGACGCGGGAATTTTTGAAGCTGATCAATCAACAACAAGAATCATGTTGGCTATTCTCTTCATCTTTACTTCCACCGAATTTTTTGTTGGTGTTTTTAAAATTATTGTGGCCTTCCCTTCAGTCTCCTTTTTTGACTACACGTATGAGTGTCTTTGGCCAATGATCAATTTCCTAAATATGAGTGAGTACATCAGCTCTGTTACCACTTTTCTCTGTTATGTCACGCTGAGTGTCAGCTTTCGCAGAGAGTTTTTGTCCATGTCCAGGACGCTGCTGAAGAAATGTGGATGTGGATGTTTGAGGAAAAGTCATTCAAAATCAAGAGAGGTCAACTTGTACTCATCCGCCTCGGTCTCATCAATGATGGAAAATTATCAACCGTCATTCATCGGATCCGGAACGGGAGCCGGATCCGGGGTCAAAAGTTCAGAAACGCATATGTAAACAATAAACATGTGTCGTACATTGTACATTATAGATTTTAAATCTTGAGGTGCTTTTTCCATCAATAAATTCAAGAAACTGGCTTTTTTAATTATCGATTTTATATTTTATTATAAATGCTTAACTACTTTTCTTTACATATTGCATAAAATGATACATGCTGAAAAAAAATCACTCTGCGGAAAAGAAAGCTGATTGTTATTGAATTTTGTGTAATTTATTGAATATTCGATATAGAAAAAAATGGCCCCAAAAAATATCTACATGTTTTAACAAGGAAAATGAAGGAATCAAAAAACAAAATCCATAATAATTCAAGAATTTTGTATGTAATGCTTGAATTTTATGCTTTTACTGGAATTATTTCACTTGTTCGTAGTTTGTACTCGTTTGTTTCCGTTGCTAAAGTCGAAGGACTTTCCCTTGGCAAACCTAAGGAAAATATCAACGAAAATAAAAAATAAAATGCATCAAAATTGATTTTTCGAGAAGTCGTAATATTTCTAATTTCTGTTTGACTTTGGACTTTTGACTAGTAAATTTTCTTACATTGACCATCGTGACTGCAATAGGCATGGATATCTTGGCCTTTCGAAATGCACGTTGGATACACATGGCATACTGAAATTTGGGGAGCAAAAGTCATGATTATTAAATAAAGGAAATATTATTCAAGATTTAATTAAGACGGGTATCTATTTTCTTTTTACCTGTGGAAGTCTCTGAGAGTTATCGCAGGCAACATCAATATGAGCTTTTGAATCCAATAGTACTCCATAAAGTTTCTTTTGGCATTTAAAAAATAGTTCTTTGCCCTATATTTCAAATTAATTACAATTGCATACCGAATTATTATGACTCAAAAATAAAACACAACATGAAATAATTTTAGATAATGTGTACTGAATAATATTTTGTAACTCACTGGAACATGATCGTAGCAGCCAATGAAACGCCTAGCAATTTTGTCATTGTGATCCCCCGGTGAAAAACATAGAGCAACCACAATCCTCAATGTACTGATGATGCCCCCATCAATTTCCGGCTTCATCGATGTTCCACTTGTTTGGGAATTCGGAAGCTGCCACATTACAATAACGGCGAATATTGTCGTGAGTAGGATATAAAATCTCATATTTATCCCACTCAACTTTACCATACTCTTCCTTTGAGACTTTTCCATTTGAAATTTGAAACTTTCAGTAACAACTTTTTTTATATAAGTCTAACACACACACGACCCAGCTTCTAGACTCTAGACAATTGAATGATTGAATTTCGATCTTTAATCCTTTTTAAAATTTATAAAATCCAGTTTTTAGTTATTAATTTTTACTGGCACAGGCTGAAAATAAATAAATAAATAAAACTACCGTACGTGAATTGGTAACCGCAGCAAGATGGTGAATGAACGCTGACGAACTGAGAGAATAAGAATGAACGAGGAAAAGGAATAACTGTTTGCAAAATTTGATTTGGATTTTGGATTCACTTTCCATTTCTTTTCTTTTATATTTCATAATATATTATGTGTATCTAAAACCTAAAACTGACTTGAGCTTTTGAATTTTGAATTAATGACGTTGCATTTTTTCCCCTATTTCTTAATTTCTTTATTTGTATTTATAATCCATTATACCTTAGACTTTATACATACATTTTCTAACATAACATAAGAAAGGAAAACTGCTCATTTCATTTATAAATATTTGACTTGTTCTCCAAACTCCACACAAGTGGATAAAAGATAAAAGTGCGTGCATCATGCATGATACATTGATACATGATTTTTTGCTTGTGCATAATAAATGCTCCTCGATCCTCGATGTTTTCACTGTTGGCTCTCGACTCTCAACTCTCCACTCTAGACTCTAGACTCTAGATTCTTGAAAAATTTAACAATTAAATAACATTCGGAATCTTACGCTTCATAGAATCCTTTGAAATGAAGGTGTGTTGGGGTGTGTGTAAACAGTAAACACAGCAAACAGACTAAATACTAAATTACATCACTCTGTCAGTGTGCTTAGTATTTATGCACTCATGAATGCAATTAAGTACAGCGGAAGCAAATATGAAATAATATAAAAGAAAAACCTATTTCTTGGGCTATGAGCAACTGCGACCGGCTAAAAAGCATGGAAAAAAATTACACTTGGTTTTTGGTTTGTTTGGGGTTTCTATTATTAGCATTACGAATGTGTATTTTTCGCATGCTCACCATTTCATTTATTAATGATTATAGTTTATAGTATAGGTTGCAAAAATTGTACATTGCAAAAAATCATTCAAAATTTCCTCCGTTTTGTACTTGTAAAAGCGACGTTATACGTGAAAATGATACATGATAATTATTGTGTAACTCATGTCATCAACTATCAACCATCCGGAATCAGCAGGCGAGATAATTGGAGCAATGCGCAATTGTAATCGTATTTTTTACGATTAGAATTGAATAAGGCTTTATCTAATCTACAACTGTGCACGATTATTTTAGCAAAATTTCCATGAAGGAAACAACGTAAATGCTCAATGTTCATATGTGATTCATTAATGTCCAATGTCCATAGTTTTTTGATATCTCATCATTAGCCATTAGTCATTGATAGTTTATTATTGGTGTTTGGTGGTACAATTAAAAAATGGATTAAACATTGAAAATAAAACAAGACGTTTGATATTTGATCTTTGATCATGGATAAATATCAAAGAATAGCCTGCATAATTATTTTCCTCCTCCTCGTCCAGAAACTGTGGACAAGTTTACTCGGTGACGACGAAAGTGACACATCATATCATAACAAAGTTGAAATTAGCTCGGAAGCTGTCGCTTCTTGGTGGACATCACAATGTGCATACGGACTAGATCTAAAAGCTCGAGGTAGAGATGAAGAAGCCATCAAAGTGTTTACTGCTCTCGTCCCTTATCTATCAATTCAAACTGATTATTCTCAAAACTACGACTTCGACTATGACTGTCGCTGTCTAAGGGAAATTGGTTGGCTCCTTCAAAGTGGTTCCAACTCAAGTGATTTGGAGAAGAATCCATCAAAAGCTCTTGATATTTTCTCCAGAGTATACAAAAAAAGAAGGGAATTTCTCGGGCAATATCACGAAAAGACACTGGAGGCTTTACAAGAGGTTGGAGATTTACTAGTTTTTTCCATTTTCACGGACAAGGAATCAAAAGAAGAGGAAATAGGAAAAGACCGCCAGAATCAAAATAAAAAATCATTATCATCACCATCAATAATTTCAATATGTATGGGAAATTTACTTTACCTGATCAAAGGGACGGCAACAATTCTGTTTTATCTAGTTAAGTGGACAATTTGGACTGCCCTCACCCTAGCAAGTCTACATATTTTGAAAGAATGGTTGAAAAATACTCCAGGTCCGGAACAAATACAAACACAACCACGCGGACGAGAACCGCTACCGGCTGAGCTTGGATTTGAAGTTGTATCCCAACCAGAATTAGAACAAGTATCAGGATCAGGGCCAGAATTTGACCAGACATCCGTCAGGATTAGTGAGTTAAAAATGGGGCTTGTCACGATCATCCTCATAATTTTAACATGGGCATTCTCTACATACGGCCAATATTTCCTCCTCCCTGAAAAACTAGAGCAAGTGGACAGTCTAACCGATCTGAGTTTCCTCCAAATCCTCTTACACTCCTTTTACTTTTTGCTCATCCTCATCGAGCTCGCCATTGTCGGACTCACTGTCTTTTTCTGCGTCCTCAACACGATTAAAGCGTATGCTCTAGTGATCATTGCCATCTTCATTCCCATTTTGATCTCGGCTGTATGGAAAATCCTCAAGGTGCTTCTAATGCTCACACTTTATATTGGCGGCCGATTGATGTTGAGCAGTTATTTCCCCCGAAGTCCCATCTCCTCGCTGAAACTACTCACCATCTCTTCAACAGTACTCTTTATTTTTCGCTCCTTCATTTTGTAAAACAATAAAGATAAATAATAAAGAAAATGATAAACAAAACAATGCAATGGACAAACAAAGAAATTTGACCCCGAATTGTATTAGATGTAGAATGTAAGTAAACCTTGTGTACTTATTCGCTTGTACTCTGTACTCTGTACAGTGTACAGTTTATATTGTAGATTTTAGATTGTGCATGCAATTTAATGACAGATAATAATAGATAATAATACCGATTATAACAAAACTGTCAACACTGTTTAATATTTTATTGTACTTTGACTTTCACAGACTTGTTACTTGTTAGTTTTTAGTTTTTAGGCTCATCGTTTTGTTCGTTAATTTCTTACGAATTATGTACATTAGCGTTTATTTTTATACACGTTTGAATTTGTAATTTGTAATACATGAACCATGAACTATGATTATTTTTAGTGCAAGTCGAGAATCTGTTGTAGAATGCAGAGTCGAGAGTCGAGAGAAAACTCGTCAAATATTAAAAGCTTTTTTTAATTATTACAAATACAGTGAATATTATGTGTATAATGTAAAGTCATGACTCATGACTCCTGACCTATTCAAATAATTGGAGAAATTAATTTTTACAGGTAGCCAAATATTTTGCATTAAACCGTCCAAAGTATCTTCAATCTTCAAGTAGCCACACAAAATAAAATACATGTATAATTGTACAAGTAGTGTAAATGTTAAATGCATACGAGTAAATGAGAAAATTTACAAAGTTTTGAATGTAATGAGAGTGTAAATAACAATAATAGCAATAACAATTAGGATGATTGACCATTGGATTTTGAATTGGCCACTGAATACTGAACATTAGACATTGAGCATTGAAAATTGAAATGAGGAACGAGGTGGTGATTTGATTGATTTGATGAGCAATTGATGATGCCTCTCCTTGCAGGACTTGCAAATAATTGTCAAATTAAAGGTAATTTATTTCGAGTTTCGAGTTTCGAGTCTCGAGAGTCAAAAGATTTATTTGAATTCGACATGTACAATGTACAATGCACAATCTACAATAGAATAATACAGTGGGCTTATAGTTGCCCATGATGAGCACCTCGACACTCGACACTCAATTCTCGACTCTCAGCATTCGGCATCTCCACATCCACAAACAGAACAGAGAACAGAAAACACAGAAGGCAAAAGTACATGCAAAAGCAATAAAACGACTCACCGTTATTATTTATATACTATTCGTGCTTATCTTCTTGACTTGAAACTTGAAAAGGTTTCCATCAAACATCAAAACCTTCATCTTTATTCTACATTCTATATTCTACAGATACATATGCAACAGAACGGAGAATGGAGACAGACGAAAAAGAAAAAGAGAAGAAGAGTTATTCAAAAATTTTATGTGTATACTGTATACTGTATACTGAAATACTGATATTGTGTATCTTGTGTGTGTTGTGTTGTGAATTGTGAATGAAGATGCAGATGCAGACACGTTTACACACTCATAAACGTTAAACATCCAACAATTCTAACACAATAAATATTATAATGCAAAACACACTACAAACTATTCATTTGCTCATACACAATACACCGTACAAAATAGATACATATGTGTAATTTAAAAGAAGGCAAAGGACAAAAAGGATTCCTATTTTGGAAATTTAATTTACAAAACATGCCGAGCTAATAAACGCTGCCCTTTACACTGTACAACACTCATTTTTTATTTATGCAAAAGGGAATGTGTTTTGTTTTAGTTTGTCTCTAATCTCCAACACACATTGTGTATAATGTACATATTTATTTATCCATACAGAATATAGAATGTAGATAGAGGGAACAGTGAACAGTGTACAGTTGATTGAGCATTCCAGAGATGATCACAGTTAACATGCAACAATTGCCGTTTGCCATTTAACCCCTTCATCTATATAAATTGGATACTGTCGTTAAGTTTTGCATTTATGCATAATAATTATCTCATGTACCTTGTACATCAAAGATACCTTTAGCAGTGATCATTGGACAGTGAGCTTTGAGCTTCTTTTAATTTTTTGCAATGAGAGCTTTGAGCGTTGAGATTTGAGATGTGCGGTGTGTAAGCTATAAACGGCATTTATTTAGCATAGTTGATAGTTTGCAATAATTTTTACACTTTGTTTCACTCCTACTCGTGAAAATCTAAATAGTTGGAACATGAGCCATCAGCTATCAACTATGAACAATTAACATAATGCATGGTTTAAAATACTCCTCACATTGCAATTGCACTCAAAACTCATAGCAATATTCATTATAAATTTCAAGTAATTTACAGTTTATTATGCATAATATATAATGCACACACCTACCACTCTCAAGTCTCAAGTACAGGGATATATTACTTGCAAAAATAAAACCACATGAATAAAATGTTGAGGAGGTGCCGACTGCGGACTGCCGACATCCGACATTTCACATTTGAATACTTGAATATTTGAAACCTATCATTATTTTCCCCTACTGTTATTGTTATTGCTATTGCGGTGTTTATGGTGTATGATGTATGATTTATAATGTGTGGATTTTGGATTGTGTATGTATTTATACTTATTTGTATGAGCCGTCAACGCTCCTTTTCTTTCTTAACGTCAAACGTCAAATATGATAAAAATGGCAAACAACGAAGACAGAAGACAGAGTGATGGTCAGTTTTGAAAATTTACAAGTACAAGATTTATCCATTATGTTTTATATTTTAAATTTTATACTTGTACATATTATTACATTATTGCTTTTGTTCTCTTCTCTCTCTTCTCGACATCATACATAATAAATACACATTTATTGTGTAAATTGTACATGGTAAATGCAATGTCTGTTTTTGGTTTTTGGTGTCACTTTTATTATGCATTTATGCATTAGACATTATAGGCATATTATACGTACACTTGTTATCATGAGTGTAAATCCGTTGTAAAACTACGTTTTTTCTCATCCATGCATAATAACTCCAATAACAACAATAACAATAATAATAATAGTATTGACATTTTATGTATTTTGTATTATGTACAAAGCACAACCACAACACAGCTCACATCATCAGTTTTAAAACAGGATCTTTATTTGTGTGTTTATACTTTATACATTATACTTTTTACATACGCATAAATAAATAAGTGAGAAGGAAGAGATGTGCATTTTACTCTTGATTTCATACCTGAGAGAAAATATGCATGACAAAAATAAAGCAGTAAAAAGTAAAATGACTTGTTGCATCTGTTTTATTTTTACATTACACATTACATGTACAATAAACGATAAAGTATGAACACGCAAGGTATTTTGAAAGTGAAGTGAAACATACAATACATATGCAGAATAGAGAATAGTAAACATAAAACTGGTGTAAGACGTAAGACGAAATACGAAAGACGTAAGACACGTAATAAAATTACAGACATGAGACAAGGCACAAGACATGAGACATGTCGTAGGGAAACTCCTCTAAATTGTTCAGCTTCAACGCGGATTTTAAACCCGTTCATCATTCATTGTTCTCTTCTTTTTACTACACAGAGGTACCGCCGTCCCTTTTTCTTCATCACAAGATTCACAAGACACAAGAGCAATCACAAACGACACATTACACATTATATTATTATTATGCATTATGCATTATACTTACATTTTGCATGTGAACAAATGAGATGACGAGAGTTTTCTCGACTTGTTTCGAATTTCAAATTTCGAATTGAAATAAAAGACAGTTGATGACTTGAAAGAGACACTCAAACTCAAACACAGATTCAAATTCAAATTCAAATTCAACAAGAGAGCTCAGAATTCAGAATGATTTCTTCAATAATAAAAACTTTAAGCTCAATGCTCACTGCTCAAAGCCCAAGCACAGTAATAAGTAATAATATCAAGTGCTTTGTACTTTGTACGTTGTACAGTTTAATACCTTCATGACAATTCACAATCCAAACTCCAAACCCAATCCCCTTACACAACTTTCTCATTCATCATTTCTTTTCCCGTTTCTCCTACCTCCACAATACATAATATTATACAAATGAAATTAGGTATTACAACTTGAGTCTCGAGTCTAAAATCTTGAATGTATAAAAATTCTGATTATCTGCATTCATTATGCGTTAAGTATTATGAATTACACATGTCCGTTGTCCTTTTTGTCCGTTACAGAGGTGTATCACAAGAAAATATCTAAATTTTATATCTAAATTAATCCACTTACATTTTACATAAAAGAGAAAAGATGAAATTCATCAATTTGTCATTTTTAATTTCTATTTTATCCCTCGCTGAATCTTGAATGCTAAGAATTGAGAATCCAGAATCCCCTAATAGAGAACAGACAGAAAACTAATGAAAACCATAAAGATGGATTAAAGTTAAGTAAATACTAAACACAAAACACAAACAATTTACACAGTTATGTAAACAGTTTACTGTTGTTATTACTTGTTATTTGTTATATTATGATAAAATATTATATAATGTAGCGGAAAGCCCACAAATCACAAAATCCATAAATGCAAATAAATATTCAAGATTCAAGCTTACACCTCATCTCTCATCTCTCATTTCGTAGTATTAAACATTAAGTAGTAAAAATCACAACTATGTTTACAAGCTACAAAATAAAGTGAGCGTTTTAATGTGAAGAAAAAGACGATAAATTTTCCGTGGTTGAGTAAACATATAGGGATTGGAGATTAGAGTGACAGTGAATTGTTTCTGTAGGTTGTAAGTTGCTGTTTTGTTTCTTCATTCTTCAAACGGAGTGTTGGATTTGGATTTGGGTTTTGGTTTGGTTCGAGGTATTTGTACAAACATAAAACTTTTGGGTGTTATTATTTTTCTCTCACTTTAAAATTGTGAATCCGTCGAGAATATTTTTTTTCAAACGGCCTTCATGCTGTGAAGATCCATTTGGACTTGCTGTTCACTGTTCATATTCCTAATTACGTCATCTTCCCTGTGTCCTGTTTCCATCCACCGTCCGCCATTTTCCACCTGTTCCTCCTTGTAAATAGTAAACACTGAACTGTGAATACACATAATCTTGAGAATTGAGATGATGATGAGGATCAGGTTTCATGTATGCATGTTGTGCTAAGTAAAACAGAGTAAAATCTGAGGTGGAAAAATAGAGTTGCGATTTCCGTTCATCGTTCAGAACAGCATCTCCTACAATAAACAGCAACTATTATTATCATCATCCCTCTGAATTACTCTTACTCTTACGATGACGACGGCGATGATTACAACTGCGACTGCTAGTTACTTTTTTTGCACGTGTAATCATCTGTGAAAATAACCGCTGGAAATTATTATCATTATTATTATTAGATACACTTTACCTTGGTTATTCCTTATGTAGGATTCGTCATCATATTTTTCACATTCTATTCGTCAGACTTTAGAGTGTAGAGTTTAGAATTTAGAGGTACTTTATATATGTATATATATATATTTTACACTTGCTAGTTGTTAGTTGTTGTACGAGATACAAGATGAGACGTGATTAAATTACATTACATCACATTACATCTATTTACTTTTCATCTCCACTCTCCAATCTCCACTTATGTCGACACTCGATACTCGACACTCAACACTTTTCTTCTGGATTCTAAATTCTGGACCCACAAGCACAAAAATTACCAAGGAAGTGAATCAACAACAAGAGCAAGAACAAGAATCATTATCATAATTACAGATATTATTGTTGCTGTAAAAAATACATTATCCTTATTGAACTTGAGGAGAGCTGATTATGATGTATTATGTATATTGATCAAATTTCATCCATCTTCCATCCGAACTGGTGGTTTCAGGTTCTTTACCATTCACAATTCTCAATGTACATACACCATAACATTAAAAGAAAAAAGATATTATAATAAGTGCAGTACTTATATTATATTATACATCATAGTTGTATCATTTTATGAGACATCATCCTCATAAAAAAATCAGTGTGAGCTCAAGACTCAAGATTCAAGATAAATAATAATAAATATCCTTTTGTCTCTCCAATTTCAATGTTCAAGTACAAAAATTATTATTGATACTGAATACTCCACACTCAACACTGATGATATGGCTCACTAGTTTATGTATGGACATTGAAGATTGTAGTTACATTTGTAGCGGAGCGAACAAGTTGAAGGCGAAGCGAGAAAAAAAAGATTCCCTTTTCATTCACTCACTTGATGCTTGGTGTGTCGTGTGTATATTGTATTGTGTTGCATTGTGTAGCGTTGAGTGACTCAGTCGCGAGGAAATCGTCAAGTGAGATGGACCTCGCAGTCGTTTGCCCCTCGAACATTGAACATTCAATATTCATTTTTTAATAATAATTCACGTGTAAATAGTAAATAGCAAATAGAGCTGTCAAATCAAGTTGGCAGGATGAAAGTGCAACTGCTACTATTTTTAGATTTCAAAGTCTACATATTATGTATTTAGTGTTTTATGAGTAGTTTATCCATCAATTCACGCCTGTTGCTTCCTGTGCTGTGCATGTGCTCGTGTTCATGCTCTTGTGTGCTTTTCTTTCCCTTGTTCGTGTTTTTAGCTGACTGACACTGCTTCAAAATTCGGAATTCGGTGTTCGGTATGCTGTGTAATCAATATTTGTGATTTGTGATTGTGTTTCAATAAAAATAATAAATCAAAATAATCAAAAATGGCTTCTCCGGGATTTTTCTACAACAATCCAAATACGACTCCGATTCCGAAGGCGAATCCAAAGTCGAGCATGTCACAAATACAAACACCACTACAGAAAATGGCCAGCATCAACCTGTTACACTCGGGCGCTTTTAATCATAATAATAATAATAACTACAGTAATAATAATCATAATAAGATTTCTAAGTCAAAGTCCGCGTCGTCATCACAAACTTCTGGATCTTCCTCTGCTTTGTCATCTTCAGTGATTCCGCGTAAATTATGTGATTTTGTGTTCCGCCGTCAACCGGACAATTCTGTGTATAGAAGTGAGTCATTTAGATTTATACAAAAGTCGGATTCTTCCTTTGCCGCAAATCATGCCGCTGGAATGGCAGCCGCAAGGCGAAGTCTCAAGGTGAGATTTTTTTCCTTTTCAATTTTCAATCACAACTCTTTTCTTTGTCTATGTATTCTAATATTCTACATTCTTTAATATTGATTATTGATAATAATTATGCTTATTACTTATTGCAAAGTACAAAGAACAAAGAGCTGATTATCATAACACATCATTTTACTTTGGCCTTAATAATCTTGCTAATTTGTCTTGATTATTGATTATTGATCAAGAATTACAATTTACAATCGACCACCATCATTTCAATTTCAGTTTCGATTTCAATTCAATTCAATCTTCAATACTGGAAACTGGAAATACAACAACACTTTTCAACTCTTAACATAAATCCATCTACATTTATTTCTATTATCTAGTTTTTCATGTACTGTCAGTCGTAATTCATAATTCACAATGTTTTTGCTCAGGTTTTGACACAGTTCATGTTTTCTACTACACAATACTCACTGCTGACTACACACTTTTCAGTACTACTTTTTGTTCATTCCAATTTTCAATTCAATCTGTATGTATACGAATGTATAATTACAATTATCATTACCGTTACCGTTTACCATTATCATCATCGATAGACTTTAGACTCCCAACTCTCACGTCTCTCTTATACATTACAAACTGATCACTGATCACGTACAAAGACAGTTTACTCAGAATTCAATATCCTGTATCTGTATTTTCTCACTTCTCACTTTTCACAATATTTCATATATATCTATTTTATATTGATTATTATCCTAAATCATGTCTTTTCTGTTTTCACCTGCACTGCACTGTAAAAAGCAAAAACATTTACTGTTTACTACATGATACATGATCATAGATATGTTTTTCATTTTTTCTCGAGATCTCCTCGTTTCTCATGATATTATTTAGTGTTTAATGTTTAATGTTTAGTATTGAGGATTGAGGATTAAGGCAATTAAGATTTAAGAGGAATAATCTATAATCTATATGAAAGATGAAAGTACGACATACGAGCATGATATTTTACTTTTCATGTTGATGTTGATATTACTGTTTACTGTTACTGTTGGAGGTTGTTTTAAGAACCAACGGATTTTTTTCTCCTATCGTGAAAATTAATTAAAATCGTGCGATCACAACTTACCCTCCTCCTTTTCAGTTTAATGAGCAATTTATAATTTATAATTTATATAGAGAGTGAAATGCAAACAGAAAACCAAAGAGCGAGAGAGAGAGAGAGAGAGTATGCAGTAGGAAAAAAACATATAAATGATTTATTTTCGTCATCGTCATCGTCATCATCATGATAAAATATCAGTACATTTGAAGTTTGAAGTTGAATTTTGTTCAAGCACTGGTTGCTGGTTGCATCAAGTAAACACGAAAAACGGAAATCAGAAAACGTGCAACATGCACCTTTTTTACCTTAAAAATCCATGCAAACTACAAACAGATAGAAAAGAAAAGTGTGGTCGTGGTCACATCTCACATCGCAGAGACAAACATATCAAATATCAAATAAATATCACTGTAAATTGTAAATTGTACGATTTCCGATCTGTGCTACAAACTACAAACTACAATCTGCAAAACGAGAAGGAAATGAAAAAGTTGATGCGTTTTTGGTAAAAGGTGTATAAAAAGTTTTAATTGTGCCTTGTGCTAGAGTCTCTAGAGATGGTTTGATGCTTGATGATGCGTTACTCTTTGCATTTGTTGGTATTTTGTGCGTACGGAATAATTACAGGTTATTAATTATCATCTATTCGCAGTTCAGTGCTCAGTGTTCAGTTTCACGTTTCCTGTTCACAGTTCATAGTCATTAGTTTTTTTTGTGTTGTTTTGTGTTTTTGGGTGACAGAAAATAATGGTTTTTATTTTTGTTTTTGATTGAGTAATTAATAACGTGTATATTGTACATTGCACATACGAGATACGAGTATAAATACCTGCATAAAAAAATTAATTTGAATCCAAAGCACAAAGCCAAGGAACGTAAAAAGTCAAAAGGCAAGGTGCCATCAGAAATTTCCTAGGAACGCCCTCCACACGCACATCCACAAGCCATATACATGTCTTCTGACTCCTCTCTTCTGTCTACATATATTTAAATACATGCAAAATTCTCTGATAAAATTTACGCATTAGAAGTCTGAGGACTTTGGACGTGCGTAAAAATGATCAAGAACGCACAACACAGAACCCGTAACGAATATATAACTGAATAAAAAAATATCAGTCATTCGTTCTTGGTTCCGTCAATCACGTGTCTATTCCATTTTTTTAATTGATCCATTTGAGACAGTCACATTCACTCTCGATTTTCAATATTCAATTCTCAATACAATATTATATTATTATTATTGTACACACTACACATTACACACGCGTTGAGCTTTGAGTTTTGAGCCCTGAGCTCTCAGTGTTATTCTTATTATTTTTTGTTTGAACTTGTTTAGTTGATTATCAATTATCAATATTCAGTTCACGAAGTAAATTAGAATAGAGCTGAACACACTTGGTGCGATAATTGGACTTGCGATCCATTTTTCTCCTTTTCTACATTCTGTATACATACATACATGAAATGTGTAGATTGTAGGTAATAGAATTTATCAGTAAACATCAAAGATCAAACAATTAATAATTAATAAAGTTGTTGCTAATCAAAGGGATAAAATCATTATATTTTTTATTGAAATAGATCCATTATAAATTATGAATTATATACACATGTGCATAAATTTGTGCAATGCTGCTGATCTTTTCCCTCTTTTCAGTATTTAAGATTGTTTAGCATAATAATTAGTGCACAGTTGACGGTACATAATATTATTTGTTGTGTAAAAAGTAAAAATATTATAAAATATGTTATTTATTACATTATACAATCCAATTTAATTTTCATCCCTCTGCATTTTACTTTTTTAGTCCACTCCCCAAAAAATTTCAGAGTCATGTAATTTATTTCATTTTATCAGTAGTCAGTAGGTAGTCAAAAGTTAAATTGACCATTAAATTGAATCATATTCATATTTAATTTCAAGTTTCAAGAGCTCAGCAATATTTTAACATTTTTATGAGTAGTTTAGCTCCCTTTATCACATTTTTCTCCCTTTAGAGAGGATGAGGAGCTCCCATTTTTCTGTTTTCTGTGTTGTGTATTGTGTAAGCAGTAGGCAGTAGGCTGTAGGCAGAGGTTATTAAAACTAATTGGGATGGATAAAATTCTCAACCTAATAGCTATCTAAAATCTAAACTATTCATGTAATACGTAATACGTATCAAATACTTGATATGGGAACGATTAAGCTAGCTGCAAAATTCAAACTTTAAATTGCAGAATCAGTGCACAATGGACAGAAAATGATTTAAGATTCTTGATGGACTTTGCATGTCAATATAATTTTTACGTTTGCTTTTGTAATTTTTCTAATTGACAGGGGAAATGACAAAATACCAAATACCAAATGCCAAATTACAAGTAGCAAATGCATTCACATTCAACAGTGCACACTGCACAGATTTTACACATGTTTTATGTTTTATATGTGATTACACATTACACACGCATAAAACTGTTAACTGTGCATTTTAGCTTTTAACTGCCGAGTGCAAAGTACAGAGTCCAGAATGCAGAATGCAGAGGAAATGGACAGCAAGAAAATACATATAAAAATATAAATGGCAGACATGTCTCAATTCTCAATAAAGACAAATATTAATTTTAATTAGTGTAATAATTTTTTCTCCCGTCAGACTTTATCTGTGCACAAGTGAAAAGCCCGTGGCCTCAGGCCACGTAATCAATCTAATAGTTGTGGTATTCGTGTCTCGTATGTGACGAAGCTACTTTGCATTAGAAATATTTTAACGGCGTCGATATTTATCTAGAACGTTGAACTAATTTTGCTTTGAATACTGCAGTTATAAAACACTAAAATAAATTTTAAAAAAGAAGGCGTTTGCCAGTATAAATACTGTTGCCCAGAGCAAGGGACGTGGACCCCCCTTCTTTTGTTGCTCCATGTGGCCCTTTAGGTGTTATAGGG
>JAQGBH010003314.1:0-20346 GCA_034698265.1 Sminthurinus aureus | reverse complement strand
CGCATTCGGGAGTTTGACTATGATATTCGGAATCAGCATGTCGAAATCTATCGAATGGTGTAGGTTTCGTTTAGATCTGCCACTAGTCACTGAAAAAGTTGCATTGTCAGTCTTCTTTCAGCTCGGTTTGATCTGGTCATTGGCATTGAAATTGGCCAGGAGTTTGTTGTGAACGGGAGTTTGGAATTCCGAGTTTTGAGTTTCGAGTTGGGAGAAAAACTACGATAAAAATATTTTACAGCTAAAATGTATTAATGTAACTTGTTGAAATGTAATAAAAATCTACGGGTATTTCAAGGATTTCCACTAACTCACACTCTTAATTCTTCTTCATTGTGCATCTTTGTAGTTTGTGGTTTGAGTCACTAGCGGTTGCGAAGCATAATAATCATGCAGAAAAATGTGTACATGAATCCGGCTACGTTTGGTCGTCACAGCGACCCTCATTCCGAGCCAGTAAAAGCGAAACGGAGGAGTATTTCGCTGAACGAATGACGAGAGAAACAAAATGGTTTGGTCTATTCCCGCCATTTATATATTTTAAATGGGTTGCGTTTGGCTGCATTGAGGGAACTACATTTCAATTTAGGTAAATTTAATTAGATTGTATTTTGATTATATTTATCGCTGTGTTCAGAATCTACTGCTCGCCGTTCTGAAAATCGCATATTCCAAAGATTTTGTTGCCAATGACCAATCAAAATATGTACCGTTTAAAAAAAGTGTTGACATTTTGCTCATTTGATGACAGACAAATTAATTGGGCCATGTGAAAATTTTAAAGTTTCATTTAGAAAGGAAAAATATCAAATATATTGTAAATATGTGGAAATTCTGCGTGTGGATTTTCAAAACATATTTGTTTGAAGAATTTGTAGGCAGATTTGAGGATCTCCGGGATCTTCAACCACATGACCCGTTTCTAGTTGTCAATTCTTTCAAACGGCGTTCAACTTGTGTACTTATCAAAATTTAAACCAATTTAAACTCAAAGAAACTATATGCTTCAAAGGCCTCAAAAGTAATGTAAAATATTATGCGGCGTCATTCTGTTGAATGATTTTGAATTTTTACCTTTTAGTCAGGGTCCAAACCATACTACTTATGGGTTTTTTGAACCTCTGAAAACTGTACATTTGTAAGTAAAGCCGCAATCGTTTGGCAATGCTAAAGTTCAAAATATTGTCTAGAATCGAGAATCGAGAAAAAGCATAGCGCAACAAATTCAAGGAGAAAAAAATATAACTGACACATTCTAAGGTCTGGACAAGTTGTGTGACATGTTCAGTGTTCAATGTTTAAAGTGTCGAATACCGAGTGCTGACGAGCATTGGAACTTGAAATTTAAAATAGTCGACAGAATAAAGCAAAAATAAACGGAGCAAAATATGAGGAAAGGTTTAATCCAATTTAAGTGAAAAATGGCTCAAGGCTCAAATATTTTTTTGGCCTGCCTAGAAAAAGCAGGTAAAAACTAAAAGGACTCTTTGGCTTCCTTTTAGTTTGGTTTAGTTTGGTTTACTTCTTTTACACTCATCCAAACCATTTTACTGTTCCGTGTGGTGAGAGACGGAACTTTTCTGGACTCGATTTCGTACATTTTGTTGACTCTTGGACGACTTGGAACCGCGTGAAACAAAAAAATTTAGATTCTTCATTATGAAATTATTCGTTTGAAACTTGAATAGTTGTGGGCAATTAGTTCGAATATTTTCGGCGTTAATCTACTGCAAATTTCAAAAAAGACAACATGGAAAAGAAGAAGATGAGAAAAGTTGTGGGTGCATTAAATTTTGAGTGTTTTTACTGCACTAAAAAACTCCCTTCAAACAAACACAAAGCAGATCACGAGACGATTCACACTGAAAAACGGGAATTTACTTGTGGCGTTTGTAAAAAATCCTTCACCAAAAAGAGCAGTCTGACTGTGCACATGAAAATGCACAGAGGGCAAAAAGATCACGAGTGCAACTACTGTCAAAAGAAATTCGTACAGCGCGGCCATTTAACTGACCACGTAAAAGTTCACACAGGGCAAAAAAATTGGAAATTCGACTACTGCGAGAAGACGTTTAAAACAAAAACTGAATTAATTGTCCATATTTAAAATTCACACTGGAAAAAAAAATTGGAAGTGCAGCTACTGCGAGAAAAATTTTCTCAGTCTTCGAAGTTGATCAACCACATCAAAACGCACACAGGCCAAAAAGACTGGGAATGCGATTATTGTGGAAAGAAATTTATTCAGAAATCAAATTTGACCTCGCATGTAAAGATTCACATGGGGAAAAAAGACTGGGAATGTCAATACTGCAAGAAGAAATTCGCCCAACAAACAAACTTGATTAATCATGGGAAAATTCACACTGGGAAAAAAGATCACAAATGTCCTCACGTTGGATGTGACTTTGCTGCGGCGCAAAGAAGTAATCTGACCCTGCACATTCGGACACACACAAAAGAACGAACGTACAAATGCGGAGAGGTTTACTGCTATTATGCATTTGAAAACTCACAACACATAAATAAATAAACCAAAAAGAAATTTTAAATGGTCTGGTGTTTCTTAAATATTCACGATATCCATGCTGAAAATAAGAATGAACTAATTAGAAAACAAATGACAAATAAAGAGAGGTTATAACAAGCTCAGGTCTTTTATGAGAGTTGCTCAATTCTCAAGTCTGAAATCACAGATCGAGGGAGATATAACGCTTTGCGAAAAAAGCGTCGTTGCTCTTTTGCAAAAACCGACAGATGTGTGTGCTACATTATGTAATCTGTCGGTTTTTGCAAATGAGCAACGACGCTTTTGTCGCAAAGCGTTATATCGCCCACGAGATGCGACTAGCGACTAGCGTATTTTTATTTATGCAGCCGCTGACATCTCTGCATTTTTCATGCCAGTCGGAAATTGAAACTTGGCATGAGTTTTGTCTTTAAAATAATGTCTGCATGTGAGAAATTCATAAAAACGTTGTGGTCCTCTCAGCTTACAATTAAATAGTTGGCGTATTTCATGCGACATGGTTTTTATTTAAATTCTAAAAACTAGATTCTACATTCAAAATCCAAAGGTGAGTAAACAACTTTTAAAAGTTCAGCCTGGATTTGTTGTGGAATTTTAATTTAAAAATTGAGGACAAAGCAAAAAGTTTTGAACGGAACGGAACCTTGGACGACAATACCAACTTTTAAGTTATGTTGCTTTCAAGGTGTCAGAAATATTGAACGGCGTCAGACTAATTCACAGAATGAAATGAACCGCTTTACCATTTACAACCGTTCAGAGTTTCTAAAAACCTATCCAAAGAGTCTGAATAGTATAGATTGTATATGTCTGAACTGGCGGCAAAATATTCCACCCACTTCAAAATTTCTGATTTGGTTATTTAAATTATTCGAATGACAAGGATTCCTAACCCATTTAAAACATTTAATTTCAAATTCGTAAACAAAGATTTAACTTGGCATTGAGAATTTTACCAGTGCAGCGTAGTCACTCCATTTTTTTGCAAGAAGAAAGAAATTCCAGCTAACAACATTGACATCAAAAACAAAGCTAAACATGACATTCCTTTGATTTGAATCTAACGTGCACAGTGCACACGGATGTCTCGCTTTTACACGGGGAGAAATCGGAAAATAAAAGAGCTACAAATTTAGTGTAAATTTGCACGAGTAATGAAATTTGAACATTGTGAAAACCTGTATTTCGTTCGGTTTGTCCTGTTGCTTAGTTTGTTGCTTTCGCACGTGTGGAAAATTAAAAGTTGTTTCCGATTCAAGGACAAAGTCAAGGTCAGTAGTTGGCATTTAAGATATTTTGTTGTCAAAGTACCTACCTCAAAGCTCAAAGCAGATTATTTAACGAGTGTTTGATCCCAATCTACAAGAACGAGCGGGAAAATATCTGTATGTTTTGTGTACTCACAATGAATAACAAAGAAATTCCCGTGAAATTTAATACTAGTTGATGGAAAGTTTAATCCTGTTTTCGGAAACAATGGCTCAAATAGTTTCGTTTGCGCCTTCCTAGAAGAAGCAAGTAAAAATTAAAAGGTATTTTGGCCTTTCTCTTTGTTTTGGTTTGGTTCGCCTCGGTTGTTTTCCATGGTTTCAACTGCACAATTGGCGGATAATTACGGATCGACGTTAGAAACAAAGAATTTACATTGATATGAAAATTGGTTTTCGGAGTAAGATTTAAGATCAACTTCATACTAAAACTGGAATCCTGAGTAATAAAATTATAAGCGGCGTGCAAATATTACACTTTTCGAAAATACTTAGTGCTTGATTTGCAAGTTTTAAAAGCCAAATTGGGAATTTTTCAACGAGCCAGGGATAAAAGCAAGATACATTGTCAGATTACTGTTATTTTCCCTTTAAAATCCAATTGCGTGTGCTGTAAAAACCGCTGATTGTGTTGTCAAGGTAGAAGGAATGAAATTCAGCTTTGTTGGCACTGGGTATTTGGACGCCGTTTGTAATTTTTATGCATGATGTCACCACTTGAAGGAAAGTAGATCTACACCATCTTTGTCATTGGATGTGTTTTGAAGATTATCAGAATCTTTTGATCCTGAAATAGAATTTCCTATTGAAAAATGAATGGAAATTATTGTAATTAAACGGAATCTGTGGCCAACTTCGAACAAACGACTTGATGAAAGATTTGACATTTCAAGTTTCATTCTCTGTCATTGGTTAATCTTTTGTCAGTCGACAATTCAGACCGATTTTAATTCTTTAAGCAAAGTAAATGGCCAACAAATTCATGCATTTTCATCCCAAACTAAAAGAACGAGCGGCAAAATATGTTTTGTGTACCCGCTTTACAATGTGCAGCAAAGAAATTTCCGTGAAATGTAATATTTACCAATTGATGAAAAGTTTAATCCTATTTTCAAGAAAAAACACTTCTGCTTGGCCTTCCTGGAAAAAGCAGGTAGAAACGAAAAGGGCTTTGTGGCTTCGTGTTTGGTTTGGTTGGTTCTTTTGCACCCATCCAAACCATTTTACTGTTTGTTGCGGTGCGAGGTGTAACTTTTGACTCCATTCAATACACTTTGTTGGCTCTTACCCGTCTTTAAACCGTGTGAATTGAAATATTTGAATTTGTTATTGAATACATCCGGTTATTGATTTCAGCAGAGCTGTTAGAAATAAATAACGGAACCTTTGCTAATTAATTTTAAAGGAGTAGAGGAAACCATGGGAAAAGATAAAACGAAAGCGAGAAAATTTGTCCGTCCATTAAATTTTGAGTGTTTGTACTGCAACAAAAAGTTTTCTTCGAACCAAAAAAAGACAGATCACGAGGTGATTCACACTGGAAAACCGGATTTTAAGTGTGCTCTGTGTGAAAAATCCTTTACGGTAAAAGGCAGTCTGACTCTGCACATGAAAATTCACCAGGGACAGAAAGATCACGAGTGAAACTACTGCAACAAGAAATTTGTTCAGAAAGTTGGACTGATTCAACATGTGAAAATTCACACAGGACAAAAAGACTGGGAATGCGATTATTGTGGAAAGAGATTTATTGAGAAATCATGTGAAGATTCACACGGGGAAAAAAGATCACAAATGCCCTCAAAATGGATGCAAAAACGCGGCGGCGCAAAGAAGTGCTCTCATCTCGCATATTCGAACACACACAAAACAATGACCCTACAAATGTCGGGAGGTCAACAGCAGCTACGCAGCAACACAAATTTTCACTTTGAAGACACATCAACTCACTCACAAACTAAAACGAAAGGAACAAACATGATGAAACTCTGCTCCAAATTCAGTTGCACAACTTTTGGCTGTTTCAGGGAAACTGTGAAAAATATGGATCTGGCGAGATATTTGAAAGCTCAGGGCAAATTCATCTCTCCTCCTTAAACACGCTTGGTCAGTTTTGGATTCTAGACTCTTGAGTTTTAAGGTGAAATGAACTGAAACTGCAATTCAAAATGTATAGCTTAAACTTGTTTAAATGTAATAAAAATCACCAGTTATTTTGCACATCTGAATCATCAAACTCTGATTTGTTCTCACTGGTTTCATTTTACATGCACTTTTCTGTTTTCTGCCTTCCATATTTTTGTGTCCTGTCCGCCCAATTTACTAGACATTTTAGAAGAACTTTTAAAAGAGCATAACGACCGCAGTCACTCGTCACTAGGACTCCCAGGTTAAAATCAGCCACTATTTTCTGTTATCTCCACTTCCAGGGTCGTTTGTGGTCCCTTGAAGTTGACATTTGACATCTCCCTAGTTATGTTTAGCTCAAAAATTTGTGAAACAAATATGTTTTCTAAGGCGTAAAAGTTTTTGCCCATCACATTTTGCCTCATTACTAAGGCCTCTCAGAATAGTCTTTTTTAAATTTGGATCACAAGTGATTTCCTTGAAAGTACTAAAGTGCCATCTATGAGTAGTATGGAGAAAACAACACACCCATTTAAAAGTGTATGAACATGTAATTGCGTACCTATTGAATAGATGGCACTTTACTCTTTTCAAGGGAATCACTTGTGATCCAAATTTAAAATCGACTATTCTGTGACGGCTTACTTATTATGCAAAATTTAAAAAAAAACAAGCTACTGTTTCAGCAACCATTTTTCAGCTTAATTCTGATTCATATAGCTAAATCTATTCTCCAACCAGTTTTATAACCTACGATTTTTCACTTTGATTATTTGGAGTACAGAAAAATTTTAGAGGTGGTAAAAAATGAAATTTTTCCAGTTTTCAACATGACCAATTAAATCTTTTGGATACAGTGGACATTATACGTGCTTGTTCTTTTGAAAATCGTTCAATCACATCCGAACGGCATTTTTTCGTAAACATTTGGTTTAAATTTTTCTTTAGTTACGAAATCCCATAGCAACAGTTTAAAGTAACTAATGTCTGTGTTTGCTGCAACTCTCAAAAACGTTTTTCTTCATTTCTCAGCCAAATGTCAACATTTTAACTCCGAATAAAAAGGAATTAGTAAATTAAGACCAGGAGCAACAACTTTTGTCTCGAACACACCCCAAGAAAATTGTTACTTTTCCCACAAAATCAAAAAGTAGCCATGTTTCTTCACAAAAGTGCAAAAATAGAAAATCCTGGGTCACGAGCGACCCAGAAAAGTTACAAGCTTGATTTTTGGCTCAAAAACACTTTGACGGAGGCCACGTCATATGAATTCACAAAATTCGAAAATTTTCCATTTTTGTGAATTCTGGGCGTGTTCTTAGGTTTTAATAATTTTTTGAACATTCTTCCTGGTCTTTAATTTTTTTCAGTTTTTGAGAAAAAGTGTCTTTTGGCATAAGGAACAAAGTGTTTTTGGTCTGATGGAGGACACTTTTATGGTTTGGCTGCAAGGATTAAAATCCCATAATTTTATGTAGGTTTAAAATAAACTAATTTTTCAAAATGTTTATTGCCGTCATGTGACCACTCAAAATGATTCTCTCCACCTACTGAATCTCAATTCGGTAACAATTTTTAGTATTTTGGTCTGTCTAGACACCCACAATTAAAACCGTTTTCTTTTTTTCAAGCGAGAAAAGTAATATTTTTGCTCTCATGGCAAAGTCACAAAACAAAGTCAAATACTTTTTCTTAATAATTCAAGATTAATCCAAAAATCCAAAGCATCTCAACCTTGGGATGAGCGAACAAAGGACTAAAATCGTAACTAAAGGATTTTGTGATTTTTTTCACATTACTTGTTCTAAATTAAATTTTGTTTCATTTGTTTATCCAACATTTAGGACCATTAGATTGAAATTGATTGCAAAATAAAACTCCCTCTTTAAAAAATGCACCAGGTTAGCTTTTTTGCCAAATGATCAGGGAATAACACGCCTAAATTACATTCAAATGTTTTAACTTGATCAATTTTTATGTTCATACATTGTAAATTTTGTAAATTTTGCAATTTTTGAGGAATAGTAATTAAATTCAGAATATTGCTAGAATACACTTTATAGAAAAGATACAGGGTGTCCCACATGCAACAAACGTTTTATTTTTTTCACAATATATAGTATGTCCTAAAAATATCAGACCCCTCAAAATTTCTGATGTTTGTTGTGAGCCTGTTTGATGCAAATATTTGTGCATCAAAAATCACAGTTAGATCCTACACAGTGAAACAAAACGAAAGTTTTTCCTAGCGAAAATTCCGTCTTTTCTATGTTTTGTTGAATATCTCAAAAACTTGCATTGGACACCTGGGATAACTTAGCTCATTTTTGGGCCAAAATGAATAATTTTAGGCTAAAATAGCTTATTTCGGGGTTAAATCGTTAGTTTGGGCTAAAATTGTTATTACACGCTAAAAAAGTTAGTTCTGGGCTCAAGTTAAACAAGTTAAAATTCTAGGCTAAAATAGCTAAATTTTGGTAAAAGATGTTATTTTACAGCTAAAATGGCTTATTTTGGGCTACAATCGTTATCTTAGGCAAAAAGTATGACTTTTGTATAAATTTTTTACTCTGTAACAAAATCCTTTGTTTTGGGCCAAAAAAAGTTGATGTTTTGTCTTTTAGTACCAAAATTACACACTGTGGCCCCAAGTTATTTATTTTAGCGCAAAATGACTGTTTTGGCCAGAAACGAAGAATGGTAGTCTAAAACAACGATTTTAGACCCGAATCACGAACTTTAGCCAAAATTAGTCATTTTCGCCTATGTAAAACAATTTTAGGCCAAAATTAGCTGTTTTGAGAAAATGGGGTACTTCCTGAAAGAAATTACGACATTGCTTTTAGTGTTCAATAATAAGGAAAATATCATCAAAAATTTACTAGTTTCTAATTACCCACAGCAGAAACTTTGAATTAAACATTTACTTATAATTACCACTAGCAAATCTTTTACAAAACTAACAAAACTTATTCTGTATGATTTTAAAATTATTTGGAACATGAGCAAATTTTGAATTTTTCAAAAAAGTTTAACTATGACATAATTTTCAACCATTAGTAGCTTTGAAATGAAGTTAGGTACTAAACGAAATTGTACGTTGGCGATTGTGGCATGCTAGCTTCATGAAGTTTGAATGAGAACTGAAGTTAGTTGTCATAAAATATATTATGATCAGTACTTAACTAAAATGTACCCTGTATTGCTTTAAAAATGATTTAAAAGGGGATCAAAATTTTGAACTTGTTGATGTTGGTTATTTTTAATTACGATTGCGTTTACTAAAATAGTTTTGTTGTCAATATTATGTTATATGCTCGTTTATTAGACAAAATTTGTCCTGTTCTATTAAACATGAAATATTATGTAAGAGATTATCAAAATGTTGATGTTTTTGAAAAATTTCATTGAATGAATGAAGTGTAGTTTAATTTTTAAACATCAGGTTCTTCGAAATGCATTAAAGTACATGTAATATGTATATTACATATGTACAGGCTATTTTGAAGGTTGATGCTTGTTAATTTCAATTAAAATCGTATTCATTCAATTAGTTGTTGTCATATTTTATATTATGCTCGATACTTAACCACTAAAATAATTATGTTGTCATGTTTTATTATGCTCGCTAATTAACCAAGATTTGTCCTGTATTTTTAAATTGTAAACTATTATTTAGAAAATCATTAATATTTTGGTTTGATGTGTTTGAAAAAGTTTAATAAATAAGTAATTAATTATGGCTTAATTTTTATCATTAGGTCCTTCGAAATGAATTAAAGTATTACATTAAGTTATTTTGCAGATTGATGTATGTTAATTTCAATTAAAATTATATTTAGTAAATTAATTGTTGTCATATTTTATATTATGTTTGGTACTTAACCACAACTATAATAATACAATCATAATACAATACATACTATGCATTAAGTATTATTTATGTACATATGTATGTACGCGCTCGATTTAAAATGTGAAAGATTTTTGAGTGTTAACAATCTTTTCAATCTTTCACAATCTTTTCCAATATCTTTCACTCATTTGAACACTCACTCATTTGGTCTTAACACTCACTCACGCAATCACTCACATGCGCGAGTGAAAGGAAAAGATTGACACTCAAAAATTTGAGTGCTAACGTTTGAGTGATGAATAGAGAGCTCTAGATAATAATTAGTATACCTCCTGTAAAGAAAATACTGAATTTTGCATTTTCCCCATGTTCTATACTCAATGCTCAATATCTTGCTAACGTAAGACGTACATAGATTGCAGCCTCATTTCCTAACTCATCTTCAATTTACTCTGATTCCACACAGATGAAGCACTTTTTTTATCCACTTTTTATTTCTCGAGGTAATTTTTATCCTCTTCTACTATCTACTATCAATACATATTGTTAGCAATACATAAATTCAGATTCGAATACGTAATACATATGTATATGTATAATATATGATTGCAAGATACAGCTGCTGTCTTATGTCTTATAGATTGCATTTCAATTAAAGAATCTGATTTGTAGTTTTTACATAGACAAATGTTTCTTGGGGCAAAAAATAAAAACAATTTTATTCTGTTCGTGTGCTGTCTTATTGTTTATCAACTGGTACACTCTCATAAGTCATTGTTATAACTTGTAACTTGTTACTTATAACATTTATGAAATATTTTGACAGCTTTTGATTCATACAAATTTATACTATGTTTAACGCAGGTAATACCTATTTAATTGTACATTTACGTATGCAATGTTCAATTTACACAAGTCTGCGTATTTGCAGTAATAATTATTGACTTATGTGTTGTTATGTTGAGAACTCCTTACAAAATGCCATGTGTAAAATAATGTTTCATGGGCAAAAACTGGATCTTTTCTATAATGTACCGAAATTATTCAAGCTCATCATTAACGATAATTGGCGCTCACTATACACAAAAACACACAGCTAGTAAGTTATGCAAAATTACAATTACACAATCTCAAAAGGTAATAACAAACAAGATATATCATAACGACGAATCCTTTTCCCTTGTTCTGATCTTGAAACTTGGAATGTGTGAAAATTTTCAGTGTTATACATAAGTTACACAGAATTGTGCATGAGACTGTTATTTTAGACATTGGACAGACATAAAAATCTCTACACGTGTACCAGAACTCTGAAATCTGAAACACAATTCAATTCTATTTATACAATGTAAAAGCGGTGTATAATATTATATAATGCTTTATTCCGCTTTTTAATAATTGTATATTGTAACTATTGAATATCTTTAGTCCCTACTCCTAATGAGAAAATACGGGTTTTCATCAAAAAGCATTTTCCAAGGTCAGACTTTCCATGTCCCATTATATGTATTAAATCCTTCCTTGAATCTTGAATCCAAGAATGACATTTAGGAATGAGAAAGATGTTTGAAAAAGTATATAAAGAAACCTGATATACAATGTACATACAATATTATGTTAATACATAATGTTGTCGATTAAAAATTCTTTTCAAACCTACAGGAGTGAAACGAGAGGAGAAAGAGAAAAAGTAGAAACAAAGCAGATGCGACTAAATACTAATTACTCGAAGGAATTTAGCTCATTTTCATTTCATTCATTGCATTTAGTGAAGGTCATTTTATTACTGCATGGCATATGGTGTATGGTGTATCGTGTTTGTTGTTATAATTAGTAATACTGATAATACACAATAATAATAATCATACGACACACATCTTGTATGTTGAAGACGTCTTCATGTAAATAGAGTTTAGAGTTTATTTTTATAAGAACAATGACTATGCCTATCATTTTCCTGATTACAATATGATACTGCTATTGAAGAAAATTAAGAATTATTATTAAAGTTGAGTAATAGTTCTAATTTTTTCATGTATAATGCGTAATATAAATGTGATAAGTACTTGAAACTAATAAACATTTTTAATTAGCAAGACCTTCTCTGCCATTCTCCTTTTCTTCTTTTTGATCTTTCGTATTTTGCTACACTTTTATATGTTTAATTAACTTTTAGTGACTGTAACACTATCATAATATATTAAAAAGGTTAATAGTCGATAATCCAATACACAACACGCATATTCAATTTCTTTGAACTTTGAACATTTGAACATAAAAAATATTGTGCTTTCTACCTTGATTGTCGATTCTCAATTTGATTTTTACATTTCATACCATCATCAAGAATCAAGAGTCAAGAGACTCTTGTGCATGGTCAAAATGTCAAAATATAAAATATCTACCTAAACCCTAAACATGCAAAGAAAGAAAATTTGACCCCCAATCAATGGACGGACGGCTTAAAGGTGCTCTGCTTAGATTTTTTTTATGACTAGCATAAAAATGTATCATCCCAATAATAATAATAATAACGACCGAAATTGCACGGCATTGCATACATCTATATCTAATATCTACACTCTATTCATTCATACATCATACAGCATATAGTTATATTCGTAATTGAAGATTACGGTATCTCAAATTTCATGTGTACATCGACAGTTGATACCCACTTGAGATGTGAGATACTTAAGGGAGGTTCGATTGAATGAGATGAAGCGGACGAAGAAGAATGAACAAGGTAAAAAGTGAAGCTAACGAGACTTTCAGTCATTGTTTTTGTAGGTTGTTTCTTGTCCAACCTTTGGTTAGTTAATCCTGCTTCCACTAATCCCCTCTCTTTCCCATTGTCTCTTCCTCTCATATTGCCATAGTTCTTCTCTTTTTTTTCCTCACGGAAATTACACTCTGAAAATGCTCGTATTTTGCGAGCATTAAAACGGTGAAAATGTGAAACATAATTCTAGCTCAAGGCTTTTTAGTTTTCAGTTTTGAGCTTTAGCTTTAGTTGAAACAACGTAACAACTTAACAATGAGGATGAAAGAGCAACTTTGTGAGTTTTATAATGTTAACGGCTTTATTATCAGTCTCAAAACCACCAAAACCAATCTTCATAAAACCCACGTCATGTAGTAATACACATATGAAGAATAATACACCCACATCATAAAAAACGAAAGAGAGAGAGAAAGAGAAAAAAGTATGAAACAAAAATCTAAATTTCTTGGATGTACATACGAATCATATTACGGATCTCTGTTTGTACTTTCTTTTAAACCAACACAAAATGCAAATAAAGCTTCTGAATTTACAAAAAAAACTAAACTTATTATTATCTAAAATTTTGCACTATATAATTATTATTTTGTACAATAGACTTTGATGTAACCGGGCTTACCCTCGCTTCCAATGTTTCTAGTTGAGCCATCGTCTTATTTGGTTCTATTGCTGATTGGGGTCTGCTTATTTCCGATCCGAGGGCAGTCTAAAGAACAAACAAACCACAAGTTTGATTAAATGATTCAACAAACACCACAAATCAAAAATAAAACTTGTTTGCATAATGTACACATTACATATTATGCACTCAAATTAACTATTACACATTTTGAACAAATGACAAATAATCTAGTTTAATTTCATTCAATTTCCGTTTTTAATACACAAAATGTAATTATCAAACTAAAGTGATTCATGAATATCATAAAAACCACCAGACCAATAAAAAAATTAGGTTAAACTTTTATCAGTCAAGAATAGACATGTAACTCACATCAAATGTTTGGAGTAAAAACTTTTTATAGTTCTCAACCATTCATACTTTTATTCATTCATTGACTGGCACTATTGATTCTTGGTTACTGTCTGTGTTTGTGTGTTTCTTCCTGATTCTGATTACGAGTAAAACAATCAGAACAATGTTGCAACTGGTAAAGCAAACTGTTCATATATATGTAATTCGTTATTTCATGAACATGCTCATGCATTAGTGTAATTTGACACCCTCAACATTCGTAACTCGTAACTAAGCAAATACGCAATAGTCAGTAACACAACATATCGTCTTCAGTTACAATTTATGATGATTCTGATGATTCACTTCACAAACTTGTTGTTCATTAAACATTTGATTTACATTTCAAATTTCCTTTACCAATCAATCAGCATTGATTTCTCCTTCTTCACTCATCACTAACCAAATAAACAAAAAATAAGTGCACAAAATATCATCCATTTGGTATTTGGTTTACAACCCTTAACTAAAAACAGAACTAAAAATGTTAAACATTTTTATTTAGCACATTTAATTGTTCTAGATTCTAGATAGAAAATGAAGGACCATTATTTTATTATATATCAGTTCCAATTTTCACTGTCGTAATAATTTATTAGTAGATGATTGAACTAATTCACAAACATGTATATATGAACTTGACAGCGCAATCAAACAACAAATAACTTTAAAAATAAATCACTGTTTAGTGTCTCGTAAATAGCTTGTACAGAAAAGTAGAACAAACAAACAAGTTTATTAAGACATACACAAAACTATATATTAATAAACCATATTCAAAAACCAATATTGAATATCGAATATCGATTTTCAATTTCAATCTACTAAATATCACTATCACTGAATTTCCATGAGCTCTCCAGTCTCCAGTTGTTTTCAATTATTATTGATTTCTGACGTATTTGTACGCACAACTAACTGAATTAAACCCACAGTTTTCACTTAGACACTACACCCAGTACATAGTACAAACAACATAATTTTTAATATGAAACGACATGGAAGAGAGCCAAAAAACAAAACTGTAAACTATATTAATAATGATAATAATCTTAATATCATGAATTATGATAAATAGGAATGCTTATTAAATTCAATAATAATATTCCTATTTACTATTATTCTCACTTGTATACTAATTTGTGTTTAATTTAATATTTGTTATGATTTCCAATTTTCAACTATATTATTATTCGCACTAATATTCCAATTCCAATTCCAACCGTCATGGAATTTTAAGAGAGAATGCGGTGAAAGACTGGAAGCTGGAAGCTATATAAATATTATCTGTGTACACTGTACACTTTGTTTTCACACTCCACTCAACAGTTTGTGCAGTTCACTCTTTACTCTGCTGCTGAATTCTGAATTGTGAAAAGAAGGTGGTAAGATGTAAGCAGTGGATGTGTATGTGGGGAAGTGCATTCACCGACAAGTACATATTCACTGTCGAAGCTCAAGAAGTAAACTAAATGAGAATTGTGTACAGTGGTATAACCAACAACCAAAGCAACACAACACCACACAACACAACACGGCATGAAAAAAGTGCCTTGAGGAAATTAAGCTTTATACACAGAACACATAACATTACAGACAACGTACAACATACATCGTAAAGGAAAAACACCTCAGACTCAAGATTCAAGATACACATTTCACTCTTCCAATTGTTACCTGCTTCATAGTTGATAGCCATCTTCTATATTCACTCAATACATGTACATATAATATATAATATACAATATACATACATAATACAACATAGAGAAGAAATAACAACTAATCCACTCGTCTACTTCATTCTCTCTTAGTCTTCTGCTTCTTCTTATTCTCTTATTGCTAGGGAATATTATATTATGTAATAATATAATGTAATATCCATATAATCACAGTAACAATATATTGTAAACTGTAATGGCTATTTCATACCTAGTACAAACTTTGATTTTGCATACTGCATATTATCACACTCTCTCAGGTTGCAGAAGCTCCTGACTCCTGATATCATACATTATCAACTATTCCAGTTTCTCATTCATTTCGATGCATTGTCATAAATCTTGATATATCTTCTTCCGTCTCAATTCAACTGCCAGAACAATAATAATAACAACAAAGTAGCTTTTTTTGCATATTGTGGCTACTTTTAAATACAATACTATTTGTACCATGTACAGTTCTACCTTCTAAGTCCACTTGTTTCATCTCGTCACGCAATTTTTTCCACAATATTTTCTGTATTGACACTACCACAAAACTCAAAGTAAATATAAACGGAATTTGCAACGGAACGGCAACAACAAACCGGAAACAAATATGTGTATAGTGTATAGTTTAAATACGTATAAAAAGTAAAGCTATACATTTTTCCATACAACTTCAACCCTCAACCCAGCAACCAGCCTTCAGCTACTCTGTCTTCTGTCTTGTTGGTCAGTTCTGTTTCTATTACTGTTACAAAAATAACAATATTTTCTTATCTAACTTTGAAAACAGATTCTCGTTCTCAACAATTCTCATTTCCCAAATCCGAAACCAAAGAAAATGCATTAGTGACGACCTTTCCTTTCATGGCATTTCCAATTCAATCTTCATCAGCTGATAGCTGATACACAAGCCGCAGGATACAGGACATAAAAATAAAATAAAATCCCGTATAATATTTGTTCACTGAAAAACCAATCACACCCGCACGACTACTTACTTTTAACTTTGTTGTATCAGTACAACATAAAAAGAGCAAAGAGTAGAAGCCATACCATGGTATATTATTTAAAAAATCCAAACAATGAGCCATGAGCGGTGAGGTAGAATCGTGGACGGTATTATACTTACAAGTATTGTGTACAGTGTACTATAAAGGAAAAACGAGCAAAAAAACAAATATGTGGACAAACAAACAAAAAGTCATACAAGAATGCGGTGTCTGATGATAAAAGCTAAAATGAGAAATCCCATTCTCAATACTCAATGCATGTTCAACTGCATTAAGACAAAAATGCAAGCAAAAACTTGAGGATTTTTGTCTTGTGCACCGTAGACACTAGAGATACTAAAAGGAGGAGGAAAAATGTAAGAAAAAAACAATGCGTAACTTTATACACACAGAGTTAAACTTGCATGTAATTCCATATTTCTCTTTGGTTCTGTCGCAGATATTTTGATGAGTAAATATTATGTATTATGTTACGCCTATGTATGTCGCTAATGAACTTATGATACATCGTATACTGTGTCCGATGCATTACAGATAAGAGCACGTATTACATATTAAACATTAGGTGTGTACCTCACAACAAGACAAGTCAAAATAACGAAGTTTGTAGTAACAATGACGGAGAAATGTTAAAACGGCTCATTTAAAATTCCACTCTAAAGTTTCCTGAAACTCTATGCTCATGGAGAAACATTACAAAAATTACAGCTGCATTCTCTGTTATAGCATGTAGGAAAGATACAAGATTAATATAGTCTAGTATCTACTATCATTACATTGATCTTTTACACTGAGCATTCAAAGGGAAGGTACAAAACTCCATGTACGTGAAATTTGAGAGAGACAAGAAACCAGAAATGGATAAGCAGGACCCAAAATCTTTATAAAAATTCAGTTTTCTTCCAACGTTAAGGAGGTTAAAGAGGAAGATTTAGACTTTAGACAGGCGGTCAGAGGTCAGTTCAACCTCCCAAAATCAAAATGCATAAAACATTACAAGGATTCTACTGGTCTGTGTTACCGGTTAGCAAGCCCATTTTCTGTAAAACCCAAACTCAAAGTCAAAAGGGTCCAAGTTCTTCCGAGTATTCGACTCTTGAGATTCAAGATCAACTTATACTCGCTTTTTCATTTAACATTTTACATCTAAATATTTCATTTTAACATTGGAGTTTGATATTGGCACTAACCAATGTACAATGTATAATAATATGTAATATGTAATATTTAGCTTGTTTTTTAAGGTTAAGAGATCAAACATATTTCAAATTTCAATATGTACTTACTAACAACCAACATTTTGAGGACTGAATTTAAATTCATACGACAAAAAAAATATGAACACGGGCACAAATATAGAAATTAACAGGAAATGTACAAGTTTGAAAAAGTTGACCTTTTCTTACAGAATATTTATATCATGTGTAGTTAATTCACCTTTGTCTATTGTAAACTGTACACTGTGTATGCATTATGCATTAAGCATCCATCAGTAATGTCCTTTGAACTTGCAGGAGTTTTTAGAAAACTTGAAACTTGAAGGGATGTCTAAGTATGGCCATTTCAAAATTTAAAGTTCCTCGTATTTCGTATCTCGTATATATTGTTCAGAGTTGAGAGAATAAAACAGTGAAAAAACGGGGAGAAAATAAAATGAATGCGTATTGTCAGAATTCTCTCTTGTCGGCTTATTATATTCATCTCGGGCTTTTCATGATCGCCATCATAATGATGTTGCTGATGATGAAGAAGAAGAACGTAGATGCGAGAGACTCTCATACTTGTATTTGTTAGGCATTTGATGTTGAATACTTATACTTACGAATTACGAATACTTTTGATATTTTTTGCAGTCATAATATACATACGTCATACATCTTACATATACAGGTATAAACTCACACTCACACGGAAACTAATATTATTATAAGTACACATCATCATTAATTTTTTCGTACGGACGGACTTTGTAAAATGAACGCCCCCTACAAAGATGAATACTGAAAAAACTGAGTACATACTCCATACTTCATACACAATACACACATGAGTAACATGGAATATTATACAATATGTAGTTTGTAATCGTCGTCGTCGCAGGAGAGAATGATTGAGGATTGTGCATATTTCCATGTCTGTGATAGTGTTTGTGTGTCGGAACAACTCTTGTTAGTTCCTCTTTTTTCCTCAATCCTCGCCCTCCCTTTGGATTTCACACATCCAACATCAAACTTACTCACTTACGTAGATACTAGATCCTAGATACATGTGGAAAACTTTAAAGTTGAAATTTGAGGATGCAAAAAAGTAACAACAAAATATCTGTCAAAGTCATGCATTCATAGTTCAAACATATAATGATAAATAATAACACGAGTATGTGTACAGTGTACATTGTACGTATCATACAGCATATATTCCTATAAATTATTCGGATGTAGCAATCTATGTTGAATGTTCAGATCCTTTCCAGCAATATCAAGTGGAAGAAATACTCTTCATTGTTCACAAACATGAAATCTCCCGTCCCACAAAAAACACTTGATTCCACAATCGACAGAAAATTTATTGGATATCGCTGACTATTGACTATGAATTGAATTTCCATTTTCCATCTTACAAAAAAACAGTAATACAAATTTTCTGATTCATATTCACAATCTTATTACATTACTTGTACAAGCTGTAGGATTTTATCGGAAAGAAAACAATGTTGTAATAACTATTCTACATTCTACATGGCATCAGATAAATGTCCAAAGCATAAACTTGATGGATTACTGGCGTTTGCTAACCTTTCAGCACTTTTCAACAGGAGAAATGAGAATCGTGCACGGAGAAAAAAGTTCAAAGATTTCCATCCAACCTTCAAACAAAGACATTTACAATTTACAAGCTGTTGGTGTAAAAGTAAATAAAAAAAAAGTCGACCAAGTCATACACCCGACACGATACACTACACTTTACACATCTTGTGATCTTATTCAAAATTTCAATCAATGTTTTTTATCTTTACTTTTTACCATTTAAAATTTAAAATCCTTGAATCGAAAATCGAGATCTTCATTTTCTACACACTTTTTTATTCTTCACATTATAGAATTATACAAGAATAAAAAATTATTCAGTAGTTGAAACGAGATGTGTAGTCTGTAGTAAGTCACTGCATGACAACTTTATTCATGAAAGATGAAAACGAGAATCGAGAAACGAGAAGATGCAAAGGTTTCAGGGATTAAGTTTTTACTACACTATTGTATACAGAGGACAAAAATCAAGAATACATCATAATACTTATAAATAAGACGTGACAAGACAGATATAAATATCTACTATCTACATTAGTACAGCGACATTATGGTGGCAACTTGTTGCACTTCATTGTCCTCTTGAATTATTTAAACTTAGTTTTGTATGAGCTTTACTTTTGATTTTTGATATGTTGGAGTTCAGATTAAATTTTTATACGTGCAGTATACACTACACACTAAATATTGGCTTAGCTTTTGGTGTGGTTTGTATTTTGTACAGAGTATGGAGTATGGAATACACAAAACCCGTGATATAAATAAAAAAAGCTTTTGTATATTGTATGTTGTACAGATTTATGTACAAAGGAAGAGAAAAGAGAATAAACTCACTCCGTACTACTAATAATGATACTCTACATTTTATATTCTACATGCTACATCAACATGGACCATCTGAACCGACTTGTATCATATTATGTACCTATTATGATATGAAAAGTTCCTACATACTAATAAAATTGTTTAATAATATTACACTGCAGCATGTAGCATGTACAATGTACAATCATGAAACGTGGGGAAAACATGTAGAGATGGATATAAAGGGAGACAGAGAGTGAGAGAGAAGTGTGGGTTTTTTTTCTTTCTTTCGGTTGAAGAGGGCCAATGCCAACCCAAAATGAAGAAGAAAAATACATACTACATAATATATTATAGAAGTACCGTCAAGTCGGCTAATATCATACAGTGGAGGGTAATATCATACAGTATGTATACGCGTGTGTTCTTATGCGT
>JAQGBH010003313.1:0-20347 GCA_034698265.1 Sminthurinus aureus | reverse complement strand
AAAGTCCCGGAGTCACCCGCAAAAACGGCGTGAAAAGAAAACACGCTGCTAGTTTCACACTTATACTCCCTACTGTACCAAGAATCAAGATGATTAGAATTTAGTCTGTATTTTATTTTCTGTATTCACATCGTCAAGCGTCAAGTCTCAAGTTTCAAGTCGTAAAAGTAAAAACGGTATTATGTACAATCTAAAACGATACATGATATTTTTGTTTATGATTTCTCATCTAATTTAATATTTTATTGTGCCTTTTTTTATCTTTTCCCTACAGTGTGCCAAGTCACAGATATGACATGACATGGCATGACATATGAAATAATATAATGTGATATTTTTGTCGGTGAATAGTGAATCGTTTAACTTTTCTTACGTTGATTATGATTTTTGATGTACATAGGTATTTGAAATTTGGAAAAGACACAAATTTCTTAGGTTTTGGTTCAAGTTACAAGTTAAAAGCGTCTGATTAAAATGAGATTAAAAATAAGTATTCGCTATTCATCATTAAATTCGCTATATTACATTATAATTTATAATGAGTGTCGGGTGTACACGGTACACAATGTTCAGTGTTCAGTTTACAGAATGCATATGGAAAAGTCCTTGAAAATATTATTATAATTTAGAAAAAATTAGAGTTGCATGGCATACCACAATATATATACAGTGTACGGTGTATGGCGTATGATGAGTAGTGGTTTGACTTTTGACAGTTCATGTGGATCATGCATGCACATGTGCATATGTTAAGTAAATAAAGAGAAAGGCATACTACAAACTGCACACTCCCTGACACAGTTGACGATGGAATGAATGTGAAAGGAGAGTGATGAACTATTTGTGGTTTGTAGTTTGTAGCATGAAAGCGCAAAGTAAGGATTTTCACCATCCAGCATCCAAAATCCAAACGCAAAACATGTACCAACTACCGGTAAATACTGAAAACTACATACACCAAAGGAAGTGAAATGAAGTGCAGGGAAATGGAGCTGTTCACGTTGCTAGTTGCTAGTTGTTATGGTCAAGAATCCGGAATCAGGGAAATGCAATCACCAATCACCAGTGTGAATATTGCACATTGCACATGTTACAACTTACAAAGTATGATGTACGAAAGTAGATTGATTTTCAGCTGTTGACTGTTGAGAGCTGAGACCCGAAATAGAAAATATAAACAGTTGAAAGTCAAAAGCCAACAGTCAACTATCGAGTGTCGACTGTCGACTGTTCAAGTCAAAGATTAGCACGTGACAAAAATCCTCATGAATCCATCACCATTTAAAATTATGCTCGCAAAACATTGTTTACTGTTTACTCAATTCAATCTACATTCAATATACTCAAGTGAAAATGGAACGGAGGTCGAGATTCGAAATTTCGAAATGACCAACCTCATCAAAGGAAAGGGAAATGATGGGAAATCGGAAATCGTAGTAATCAATTCAAAATTCAAAACGTACATGCATTTTGGCCAGTGGTAAAATTTTGTCAATTTGTGTTTCGAGTTTTGAATTTTGGTGCACCTTGAGACAGGAAATGAGACGTGAAAATTTTATCATTTTTAAATTGAGTTTTGAGGCGTGACTAAAATTGAAAACCAACTACAAATCTCTACAAATATTATGGTAGATTAGCCAGCAATAACTGTCAAATGTCAACTGTCAACTGTCAATTTTAATAGTATCATAATTTTTTCTGGCACGAAACCACAATTCAAAGGGGTCAGCCAACAACCAAAAACCAAGGACAGACCAAGGACGTTTGGAAATTTTTCAAGTAAAAAGTAAAAGTAAAATGATCTCCACCATCCTAAATCCCCAACTACTGTGGAATTTCAATGAGGAAAATGCTGGGAAATGGAAAATGGAAAAATAGATCAAATTTTTTACTCACTTGTGTATTATTTGTAAACATGTTGAGGTCATATCCATCCACTACATTCCTCGCATTTATATCTTGGAGAGCAAGTTGAGCTTTAATAAAATAATTGAGTTCAAAATCAAAATTTATTATGTGTGTATTGAAAATTGCAATGTATAATAAATAACAAATAATATAAAGTATAATAGTGCTACACATTAACACTTATTTTTTGTGTGTGTTTCGTGTACCTGCAGCCATTTCACTATATCCACTCGGTCGGCCCTCCATTCCACTCCGATCTTCCTTTTCACGTGTCAAATCAAACAAGCCTAAAATGGTCAACGTCTTTTTATTCCCTCTCTTCTTTCGCACGGTGGACTTGACTGATCGATTGTCATTCTTTTTGTATTCATCACCGTTACCGGATTCCTCGTTGTATTCACCTTGTGATGCTTCACTAAAACTTTGAAATTCAAATTCAATCAAATTCCCTCGAGTCACATTTTCCTCTCGTCTTCCTGTACTTTGTCTTTTTTGCACTAAAAGTTCACTCATAGAGTTTACACTGTTGACTTTTCTCTCGCTATTCACTACTAATCTACGGCTAATAGTGTAATTAGTATTATTGTTGTGTTTATTGGTATCACTTTTTCGCTGAACACTGTAACGATGTTGGTTATTTTTATTACTATTGTGATCACTACCAAACTGAAACTGGAACCTAAAATTAATGCGATGACTTGTATCATCTGTCTCAGATTTGATCAAGGTGGATGAAATAGTATTGTTATACATTGGAATAAATGGAATGCTATTCACTGAAAAAATACTGCTGTTGCTGTTATTATTATTATTATTATTATTGCTTGTATTTGTATTTGCATTTTTAATTCGTGAACTTGTTACTGAATTTTCTGTCAAGATACTCGTAGTTGCTATCATTAGAAAAACTATCAGAATATTGAAATTCCATAAAAACTGTTTTGTACTCATTATGCTCAAATTCCGATTCTGACTCTGACTGCGGTTCTGAAAATTATTATGAACCGAACTTTTTAAAATGATAGCCATTTGAAATTTGAAATTTGGAATTTGAATAATTTTTCAAGCTCGTACTCGACAATAATAATTGTAATCACAGAACA
The DNA here is from genome assembly GCA_034698265.1 of Sminthurinus aureus. NCBI lineage: Eukaryota > Metazoa > Arthropoda > Collembola > Symphypleona > Katiannidae > Sminthurinus > Sminthurinus aureus. Next base: position 17,336 of record JAQGBH010003313.1, on the reverse strand, counting down.
AAAACGGTGGTGTTAAGCTGGTGCTGAATAAAATTAGTTTTGGTAGTAATAATCACGGTAAAAAACGTTGAGCTTTGACACACGTTTCGCATTCCTCACAGGAAATTTCTAAATTTATCCGTTTCAGATTTTTGTGTTTTGTGAGCTCCTTGCTCAAAGCTCAAACTGCTAATGAATTTCCCTAGCTTAGGTAAAAATTTTGGATGTTGGAAGTTGGTAAAACTCTTGCAAATCTCAAATGAGTTGAGTGTTGAGTTGAATTGAATTGAGTTTACACAATATAGAACAGGAACAACTGGAAGAGGAAAACTGATGATTGAAATGGAAAAATAATAACAACAACAAGTTTGAGGAGTCGAGTCGAGTCGAGTTGAGTAGAGTAGAGTGAGAGAGGGGAGGAAATGCTCTGTCAAAGCGTGCTATTAAAGTGAACTCTCCGTGTCGGACTCTCTCCGTGTAGTGTACAATGTAGCCCGTATTCTGTAGAATTCCCTCCGTTCTCGTATTACCCGACTCCTGAGTCTCTCAACTCAAAAACTAAGAGGAATACATACGCTATCTACTATACCTACTACCTACTTTCTGCCTTCTTCTTTATTCTTTATTCTCCCTTCTCCTACTTCTCCCTGTCAATACATCTAACATCTAAATTCTAAAATGAATGCGAAAAGGAAAAGAAATTGGTTGTTCCTTGTTCCTTGTTGGAAGTTGGAGTTGGAAGAAAAGAAGGCTTTAACAAAGTCAGTATTTGTTTCGATAATTTAAAATGTACAATGTACAGTACACAATATTATATATTATAAGACAAAATATATAAGATACACGCAGCATTGTCATAGTTGTAACTTGGAGCTTCTTTGCCATCATTCTTATAACTTGTAATTTTTATTCCTATAAACATTCTTCAAAACCGATGCAAAAATTATGCAAAAACACCCGTGAAATCACGTGTTATCTGTTCCTGTTATCTGTGGTCTGCTGTCGTTAATTTTAACTTTTAGGTTTACTTTTACCTTGTGTATTACAGTTTGATTTTAAAATGAAGGGGAAAATGTAATGATTTTTAGAGTTTGAGCAAGTAATAAAGAGCAGAGTCTACCTTCTACCTTGAAAAATTCTACATGTATCCAGTATTACGGATTCCAGTCGTTTTGCTTATTTATTTACAGTATATTTGCATGCTTTTTGATCACAAGTGTCTTGTGTCTACAGTCTACACTCTACAGTCTAGATTCTAGATACTTGATACTTGAGGCTTAAGTTTCATCAGTTTTAAAAGGTAGATGGGTCATGGCATGTGGCACAATTCCAATTCCAATATTCACAATTCAACAACAGTTTTACATACAGTATGTAGTATGTACGACATGAGCTATGAGCAGAACACCATGCCATGGAAGGATAATATTATATATTATCATCTTCATACTCTTTCTCGTGTGCAAAATTTTGCTACTGTATTGTAATTGCTGTAAACTGCCACTCTCAGTTTGCTACAAAGTACAAACTGTTAAGTTTTCGAGTTATTTTATATATGTTCATGCACAAGCGATAAAGTTGTATTTACTTGTTACTTGTAAAAATAAATTATTATTTATTTGTAGAAACATATTATTTTTATGTATTATGTATTATGAAACATGATTATACAAAGGAAACACATGCATAATGCATAATGTACATTTTATAATAACACAAAGTGTATAAATCACAAACCACAACAAAAATTACAATCCCATACTTCAAGTTTCAAGTTCATTTGTAAATTGTAAATCATACATGTATACATAAAGCTTAATTCACAAGTCAAGACATACGGAATCCTAGATAAATTATTATAAATACACGAGTCAAATAAACAATAATAACAATAGTCGTCAATCTAAATAGTCATCATTAGTCATAGTCAAAGGTAATTCATAATAAATCTATGTGTTGTCAATGGCAATGGTATGGTATGGAAAAGGTTAATGTAGCATAATTTAATTAAATAATCACTAATTATTATCATTAATCCGCTTTATACGGTGATGGAGCGACCATTGTTGACTTCTGAATGAATTTAGTTACGTTAACTGTCATAATTGAAAAAAGGGGGAAAAGAAAGCAAAAAAAATCAAATTAGATTATTTACATCAGGTAAATGGTCAATATTTTATATTCTATGGTATATGGTATGTGAAAATATGAATAATAAAAAACGTGTAAATTTAAAATTTACCCATGAATTGGAGTTGGACTTTTTTATATACAAATGGATAGTACAGCCCCACGCCGAGTAATGTAAAGAGTAGAACATATAAATATTCGATTTTTGGTTGATCCACAAGCGGAGCAACGACGAGATAGATTGAGATGAGAATGGCCGTTATGGGCACCACTAACGGAATCTAATCAAAACAACAGCAAACGACATGACAATTTTTTAATTCACAAAGAGACAAATTATAAATTATAATAGCTGACGATTTTGTAAATTTGTGTGCAGTAAAAATTATTTACTTTAATAGGCCTGGGAACATCCGGATGAGTTTTTCTTAGGACAATGACAGACACGAGTGCCAGGGCATAGAAAATCCAGGCGATGAACGAGAAAAAGTCTATGAGCTGATTTATACTACTTGCAAGTACCATGAAGACGGATAAGAAAGTCTGTAAAAAAACAAGTAAAAAGGATAGAAAATACACACAAAATTATTATTCTAGGATCTAGGATAACTAGGATTACTTATGAACTTTGTTCTCTCGTTTTTCATTTAAAAAAATTACATTGAGCATGATAGCGATGGCTGGTGTAAGTCTCCTGACGTGAACGTATGACAAAACGTCACATAAATGACCATCTCGACTCGCAACATAGCAAATCCTATTTTTTTACCAATGGCAAACAAAAACAAAAATAGAAACATTCAAAATATTATACAGTATTTCCACTTTTCAATATCAATAATCAATAATAATTAATACAATAGTCAGTAGACAAAAGAGATGGGATTTCTCAAGTCTCAAGTCTCAAGGTATGACGCACGCACCGTCCGGCTGTAAATTGGGAACCATTTGCTGATCCAATTGTGGACAGGGCAACGAGAAGTGGAATAATAAATTTCATTACTCCAAGTGTCTTGTTTCCGACATCCTGTGAAAATACGTAACCAAAATCCAAAATACACATATTGAATACAGACAGAATGAACTAATCATTTAATTCCATTTCATCTGCATATGAATGAAAATACACATGTACAATGTAGGAGAAAGTAAATAGAGAAAGGGAGAGAATAAATTCTTACAATGGCGACAGCTTGAGACTCTTGAAGCTCCATCTTGTCCAGAGCACTCAAATAAGCCACATTGATGAGCAGATAAAAGAGTGTTGTGAGAGGAATTCCGATTAGAATCGCACGTGGAAGATTCTTTGCCGGGTCAATCAATTCCTCAGTCACGAAATTCAGGTTATTCCAACCCTGAAAATTCAGATCGATATCAAATATCAATACTCTTTGCAATTTTCAATTCCAACTTGATTAAAAATTAAAGAGGTTAGAGGAGGACAAAATGTGTAAACGTAAATGTAATATGATATTCTATATATTCTATTGCATTAAAAATGAAACGTAAGCAAAAGATGTAAAAGTAAGAATTCGAGTTGGAGTTTCAAGTTTCGAATGTCCAGTCTCCAGTTTCCAGCTCGCATTACGCATATTTATGCTTAAAAGTTTAAATTTTATCCTATATTAATTATACTTGCTCTCACTTCGTACGCCCAAAGTCCAGCATAGAAAGCCATGGCTATATCTCCGTATGACGCAGATCCGGAATCATAGGTCATTGGAATTCCTAGTGTAAACAAGTCAAAATTCAAATGTATTAGATTTTCTCGCTTCTACCACTAAATTTTTTAATTTGTTTTAAACATATGTGTACAATGTACAGTGTGTAAAGCATTTGATTTTTTATATTCACCTCCGTATTGGCCGATGGAGATGTTGTAGACTCCAACCCCGATTAAAATTACCATGGCTGTGATTTTTGCTCCCGTAAAGAATATTTGAACTCTTGTGGCAATTTTTACGCTCATCACATTTACAAACGCAATGAAAACTAAATAACCAAGGACATTATACAAAATACAAATTACAAATGAATTCTTGGATTTTGATGATCATTCTAAATTCTAATAAAAAGGCGCAAAATTGTAAAACTTTCAGTTTTCTATTTTATATTTTCTACTCACAAGCACAGACTAGAGCCAAGGCCTTTTTAGCCCATTCGTATTCAGTTGTTTTGGACCAACTTTTATCAATTCCAACTAGTGTCATAACTGGCTCGATTGTGTACTGACCAAAACTCATACTGATTATAGCTAATGATGACGGTTTTAAAAGGGTAACCTGTAGAAAATACAAAATATAAAATGCAAACCATGTGAGTAAAAATTTAAAATTCATTATCAGATTGTATGTTGCAATTTGTCATTTTAAATTGTAGATTATTAATAAAATATTCATTCACAAATAATTATTGTAGAATATTTTATGGCTAATTACAGTCATCCATGAGAATAAAAAGGCTGGAAGTTCTCCCCAAAACCTTTGTAGAGGAGTAAAGGCGGCCATGTAACTAATCAAAAATCAAAATGTCTCAAATTTCACATAAAAAACTCATTTAAAAAAGTATTATTTAATCATTTCATAGTAAACTAAGTCAGAACAATGAAAAATATGATACACTGTTCAATTTTAAAATAGCTTTCAGAAAATGTATAAAAATTGTAATTTACTAGGCATGTTCACCACCGCTTCTGGGTACTACAGTTCCGAGTTCACAATAGGTTAAGGCAGCTAAAAGTTACAGAGGTAAAATACAAAATACAAAATAGACTTCAAATTATTTACCATCACGTGAAAGTAAACAGTAAAAAGGTGAATGATAAAAATGAAAAAGTTTTGTCATGTAGGATTTTTGGGCTGGTGTAAAAATACAAAATACTGATTATGATCAGTGATCAGAACTTTGACTTAAAATTTAGATTGGTTTGTGTTCAAAATTTCTATAAAATATAAACTGACTGAAAGTTGTGAGAAGTCCACATCCGGCCCAGACTACGAGACTCGTTGCAACTGAATCCGTTCTTTTGAGGAGACCAGTTGGAGAAATGAAGATTCCAGACCCTATTTCAATTTGAAATTTAAAATTGGTACATTATAGAACTCATTATTGGTACATTAGACTGTTTAATTCCAAGTGTGCTTCCAAGCTCCAGTATTTTGTAATTTCTTTACATGCATTTTCTTACCAATCATGGTGCCAACAATCATGGAAATTCCTCCAAGAAGTCCAATTTGTCTCTTCATTTGAACTGTCCCATCTTCCGTTTTCTTGGCTACTTCTTGGACTTTTCCAAAATCTTCAAGGGACTTTTTCTCCACCGGGGTAAATGCCAACTCACTCTCCACTCTGCTACCGCCATTTTGTCGTAACTCCTCTGCTGGATTTTAAATTTTAAAAACGTTTTTATACAGCAACATTTTTTACAACTCTATACTGTGTAAACTGGACTGAAGTCATTTTGTCTCTACCAGACCAGACTCTAGTGCCTGTGTCGTCATGGAAATTCGTATCGTATTGCTAGTTACATTTTCCATAACAAATTACAGAATGCAAAAAGAGACTTTATCCGTTATGCTTTGCCTATGCGTATATCTTTGTGCTATATGCTATATAAATTTCTGTGGCTTGAATTTGAATCTTGATGACGCAGTACTCAATACTCAATATAAAGACATTTGGACATTGGACACAAATCAAAAACGTCAATCGACTCTGGACTCTGGACCTTTTTTTTTGGTCAGTTCAGTCATTGAATTTGATTGGCATGATATGTCGGAAAGTTGAAATAAATGTGTAGTAAAAAAAGATAGTATTACCGCTTTCATACGCTCTGTTGTCCATTTCCGACACTTTTTTTGTACTTTGCGTTTTATCTTCCTGTCAAAGTTCCGACTGCCGACAACCTAATGCACGTGCTGAGGGAATGCAAGCTGCACGCTGCACACTGTTTCCGATAAACACTCACTGAATACTCAATTGTCAGTAGGATAAACTGGAACTTTTTGTACAAGTTTAGTTTTAATTTTTGATTTTTTAGGAGCTTTGTGCTCCAAATCTGAAGTTAGTTAGTTGTTAAAATTTTTGGTTAAAAGTAAACGTCTGTTTTTTAAACTGGAGAGGTCATCCTGAGGCAAAAGTTGTCACCTTTCCTCCCACATATTATCACTTTAAGATACACCGTTAATTCCGAAGTCAGAAATGGGAGACAGCACAAGCCACACTGTTATTTACATGCAACTCGAACCTCGAGTCAAGTATAGTGTAGTACGTCTTGCACTGTGACAATCATGATGAAAAATGAACAATGAACTTTCCATCCGGGACAATTTCACATGTTACAAATATATTATGAGAGGATAAAATTTTCCACGCTGGACTTTAATTAAAATTAAAAACTACTAAATATTAAATATTAAGTAGACACTTGAGCTCCAGAGTGAGACGAACTCACAACTCACAATCAGCAATCAGATGGATTGAAAATTGAAAACACACAGTCACTTGTAGTTGTAGAACACTACAAACTACAAAGTACAAAATATCTACCTAGATTACAATGTATCTCCTTTGCAAAGCAATCCAGAAAAAAAAAATCCAAATCCAACACAATAAATACTGAATACATTTACGTACACACACAATACAAACTACAAACTACACACCATAGAATTTTATCTATTGTCAACCTATCAATGTACTTCTGTATGTATGTCGAAATGCTATCAGTACACCTACCTGCCTTATCAGACAACAAACCAACTCCTCGGACTATTTTCATAAAAATAATCAAGTTGTAAAACTATTTACTATCCACTATGTACACTGTACATTGTACTCTTTACTGTATCTTCATCAAATATTTAATACGCATGTAGATTCTAGATTGTAAATAGTAAATAGTAAATACATCTGAACTCCAGTCTCGAGTCTCGAGACTATAGACGAAAATGGGGAAAATGTAAATTTACAAATGGATTTTTCCGTATAGTGTTTATTTTTACATTGTATATTACATGTTATGGAGTGATAAGTATTAAGCATGTTAGTATAATATACAGTACAGTTACTTTAGGGCTTAGAATTTAGACATATGAAATTAACAGGAGCAACCGTCACTCATTTGTTTCAGCCACGCGTTTGTAGTAACTAGATATACCTATAAATTCTAGATTCTTGATGAATAATGAGTAACAAGCATGAGAATATACAATAATATACACATTAGACATCAGACAGAAGACAAAGAAAGAGAGTACGTGAAAGCCCTACCTGAATACTAATAATGTGAGCAAAATGATACATAAGGATATAAAGGAGTGCAGAGTGTAGTAAATAAGAGAGTAGTAAATAATGGTAAACTATCTTTTTGTAAAAGGTAAATATAAACTGCCAGTTAAATATTGACGATTGACGATCCAAGTATTATGAACCATGAATCATGATGATGAAGTAATCCTCAATAATCTTCTAAATCCTCACTCCGTGTACATTTCTAAGACATTTTCGATATTTTATATTATTGATGAAACCAGTTCAGATTGTTGATGAAGGATGAACGAGTAAAGAATTTTTACTCATTTTTATACATCAAATATCACACCAATGGTAAATTGTAAGTGCTCAGATCTCAGATCACTACCGTTTTACTTTTCTTCCGTACGTATTCCTAAATAGAAAGAGCTGCTAATTACTAATTATTATTATTATTGCTCAGAGATCAGACATCAGAACTCATCATCATTCAGATCAAACATCAGATTTGAAAAGACTGTAAAAAAGCTATTTCATCTAATGGCAAACCCAAATCTAAAAATGTAATCTAAAAGTTACGGGAAATCTTGTCATATAATTCATCATGGACGATAACTGAACGATCCCCAGCAAAATCCACGCATCTCGTTTTTGTTTCCATGGCATTTACATGTTACTTATATGAGAGTTCAAATACGAGAACCGTGGATTATCCTGGGGATCGTTCAACTGATGAACGTGAACAAAAAAAACCAAACAGTAATAAAATATTGCGACGAGGAAAAGGTACACAATTGAATTGAAAAAAGAGTCTTTATTTTTATTTTCACATTGGATTTTCAAGTGGAAAATACAGAAAACAGAAACCCACCATATTGGATCAATAATATTACATAAATAGGTACCTATTTTATGTGTTAAATTTTAAATTATATATTATGACGGTGCAATTTTTACTATTCAATCTTCTCTATATGTTTTGCGTCCTGTGTCATGTAGTGTCATAAAATTGGAGCAAAAAGTTCTCGACTTGTAAAGTTGATTAAATTGTAATCCCATTACATTATCATGCATTTATTATACATTTATTATACATTTATTATACATAAAATGCACACATTGCATTTTTAAGCCTGTGAGCTGTAAACTGTAAATGCCAGTTGTTTTACAACTGGAGTTTATTTATCCATGGGGGATTACCACTATATTTTGTAAAGCTAATGGTAAGCAGGGTGCAACAAAAATAATTAATGGATTACTTATTACTTGTTCTTTCATTCAGTATTGAACATGAAGTTGGATCGTGAATCGTGAATCATGTGCGCCTCATTGTATATTTAAATTTATTCTCACAAGTTGTCTAATTGACACTTGACACTTGACAGACACATGCAAAGCAAGCCGATGCATATATTTTTATTTATTGGGAATTCCTTTCAAAATGTCAGTACGTGGATAGTTACACCATAAAAATGATAATCCATAGTTCACAAATCCTTAGCACCAGCTATTATAATATTATTACTGTTATACGCATTCTTATTTATATCTGCGCACAGATAATACGTATCCAAGATCTAAGAAATTTGTAAGTACAGAGTACAGTAACATTAGACGTTAGACAACAGGTCTCAAAAATGAACTTTGAAAAAGTAAAACCATTTGTGTTTTGTATCGACTATTGATGTACTTAGTTCTTATTTTTTATTATGCATGTACAATGTACAATGTATATAATATCCAATACACAATGCATGAAAATGCAGGGGAAAAGGTTCCCTATAGTATCTACGTCGGACATCGTTAATCGTTATCGTTCAAAAGGAAGAGTTGTCGACGTCATAAAAATAATCACGTAGAATTTTACGAGAGGGTGTATTTAGTATTTATGTTAGCATGTGACATTTCATTTGGACTTTCAATAATATTTGAGCTTTGAGCTGATAATATCCTTGAACTTGTACACATTACAATTTACACATGTAGTCATTGACTCTAAAAATTACATTTATAAATAAATATTAGGTACAAAATACCAACATGGAACATTACATCGATCATCCTATACGATTCTGTAAGTTATTATTATTTGAAGTTTTAACTGCTTATTTGATTTTATATCACAACACTAGCGCGTGCGGACGATGACTGTGTCGTTCGCTACTATCCTACAAATAATAGCAGAAGACAACATACTCTCCAACTCAATCATTATTCTTATTATTATTGTGCACAGTTATTGTTATTGAAAATACCTTTCATAATGATTAATGATGTATTTGATATTTGAAACTGATGCAATTAAACTTTGCACCGGAAACTAATTATTATTGTTCAATGTAATAAATCGTAAATCGCGTAAATAATGTTGCACATAAATAAATTACATAATGCATAATATACACATGTTCTAAGTAGTAGAATTTGGCAAACTAGAAGATCTTGTCTTTTCTTTTCCATCATCATCTCCATCACCAAATCCGCTGGAAGATCCACCACCCTTGACATTTGTCTCTTTCCCATCAGCACCTTCTCCTCTGTTTCCACCTCGCTGACCAAAGCGATAAAAAATCCCTGAAAAATCACAAAAATATAATGAATGGTCGGTTTTGGATCATCTATACTCTATATACTCTTTAATATCGCATAACAAGTTTTTGGTTACACAAAGACAAGGCAAAGCAACAGACAGCCACAAAAGCTGAAACAAAAAGCTGTAGCAAATATAAAAAAATTGTTATTGTGTCAAATTAAAGGTGCATGATTTTACTCACATGCTTTTTGTTTGTTGTACTGCAGTGTACACTGTATTTTTTATTTCCGAGTGTGATATGTATTTACACTCATTTAAAGCGCACAAATCCGATGGCATTTTCAATCATAGGATTGAAACAACTACAACAAGAGGTTATTTTTAATTATTAACTAATGGTAATAAAATTAAAAATAGTGCATGATTAAATTATTTTATACAGAGAGGGTTTGAAAACTATATAAAATTTTTCAAAAGCTTGCATTTTATAATATTTTATGTTGTGCTGAATGTTGAATAGCTATAAAAATTCATTTCGATCTATAATATATATGTCTCTAGTGCTGCTCAAAAAGTATTAAAAAAATCATGAGATGTATTACTATTATTATGATTAATTTTAAAACGTGAATTCCATTTACTTGTATTTAGACTAGGATATTTCTTCTGTAGTGACTCCGCGACATCTTGTTTACAAACGTAAATGATAAAAATGGCGACGGCTTGGAGAATATTCAGTATATCCAAAACAGTCCAGTACCAACGCTGATCGGTGCCCACATGAACCCAGGAAATGAATTCAAAAATCCTAAAGAAATCAATGAAAAATAAGGTCCATTAAAAAAACATATTGATTTGAATATCATCAACCACAAAAATATCAATATATTATGTCTGCTAAACAAATTTGTATTTTAAGATGTAAAATATGGATTGACCATGTGATTCCCATCACGAAGAAAAGTTTAGCAAAAATTTCCAATCTATAAAAAAATTATGATCATTTTTTATTATTTGTACAATGGATGAAACGATCATTTTTTTGATAACTGAATATTTTTTGTAGGGACGTACAATTGCCGCTGATTCTGATTATTTTTGACAGCCTTGTGAGAACTCGTTTTGTAATGATGAAGTTTGTATAGGGTGATGCAAAAAAATACCAAGTTTAAAACAAGTGTGATGAGTATTGGGTAATAGAGGTAGACACCTTGTGAGCCCTCTGCAAGGTAACAATTTTCCTGTCCATATTTTGGAAGATGAAATGGAGTACAATCATCCCTACAAATGGATTATTAATTATATTATTATTATTATTATCGATAATAATTATTATTTATTATTAAATTTTGACAGGAATATTAGTTTAAATTTCTTTAGTTTCTTTGTCTTTTTAAGCAAAAGAGTACCCAATAGCAAGGTCAAAACAGATGGAGACACAAACGATGATCGCGGGCAAACCCCAGCCAATTATAAAATGGATGATCATTCGAGGACTGTTGGTTTTTTTCGATGGGACGATGGAGCGAAAAGTCCAGTACAAATCAAAGCTGATTAATGTCAACCAGAAGAAAGTAGCAATGAAGAAAAAATGAGCAAGTACACCTGTAAACATTATCAATAATCATTTATATATTTTTTATACTATTTTGGTTATTTCTTATATCTCATTTCAAATGAATAATGAATAAAATCTTTTTACCATTTATGTAGCACCAAGATGTATGGAGCATTGTTGGGAATCTCGTATTTATAATATGAGTTGCTCCAATGAAAATATAGGCGAAGAACACTTCACAAATTCAAAATAATAAATGATTGAAAAACAACATTACATATGTTTTAAATAATGTACGGTAATAATATATATTATAACACTAATTTTTCAGAAAAGGTATAATACTTGATATAACGTGTGCCATGATGGTCCAGCCATGAATATTTTGTTGATGGAACAAAAGTATGTAGACAATTAATGTGAGAAGAAGGAAGAATGACGATAAAATCATTATGATTCCAAACGCGAATGAAACGGCTGGCGTCTGTAAAAAAAATAATAATAATTATAATTATTACAAATAATTTAAAAAGAAAAACAACAGTGTTTACAGTTTACAAATAATAATATTTTTTCCACTCCAGTCTTACCGTTTGTGAAGGAGGTCCACAAGCAAAAACGATACCCTCATTTTCAGTGTTTGTATATTCGAGCTCTCCAAGTTTTTGCGCTCCATCAACACAAAATTTTCCAGGCCTCAATTCTTCTAGACTTGGACAATTGAAATAATCCAACTTTTCATGGAACACACGACCATCGACTTGTACTCGGAACCTAAAAAATTAAAACAAAGCTCATGTCTTGAACATTGAATCTTGAACCGCCCAAATATCTTTTTATTTCAAAAATCTGTTTTTACTTTAAATGTCCCGTGTATTTCATGGTGAAATTGGTTAGAATCTTTGAAGCCTCTTCACTGAATAGAAAAAAATGCAAAACAGAGTCGTCACAATGAAAATCCCATTGTGGTGACCTATTTGACGTTTTTGGTTTGTGCTGGACAAAATGAGGACGAATCTGTAATAGGTCAACGGTTGAAGGCGTATTCTCATTTGGGAAATCATTATAGAATTTGGGAAAATATTCTAAAGGAGATGCAGAAATCGGTGCTCTTTTTGGAGAGAAACTCATGATTTGATCTGGAGGAAAACATTTCGGAATTATAGGTCGTAAATTCCCACCCTTTGCTGGACAGTACTTGACATCAAGTTGATCTTTTGAAATTCTATTCGTGTCATCATAAAACAATAATAATATTGTATTGTGATTTGTGATATAATACGAAAAAATTATTATTATTATTATTATTCATGTATTTCTGGAATCATAGTAAAAATTATTATTATTATTTTACCTGTTGATGCAATATTCATCCGTATTATAAAAATTTCCTTGAATTCTCAAGTAGCCATTCTTCATAATTCCAGTATTATTATTATTATTATTTTTGTCAGTTGTATTCATCAGAGAAATGTCCTCCGTTTCACTGCTACAAAATGGTTCTCGTTCTATAAATCTTTGAAAAGTTTGAAAAAACATGAAAAGAAAAATCATATAATATTTTTTAGTAAAAATCTACATACCTAGTTATTTTCGTTATGCATAAAAGGTTTTCTTACCGAAATCCCACAGTTTGACCACCTCCAAGGGCTAAAATAGCAAACTGAGGTAGTTTTAATTCATCAGTTGAGGAACTTATCCAAGTTTCTTCAAAGTTCTCCGGACTTTGACATAAACGTAGAAATTTTTCCACATTTCCACTTATTGCTCGCGTTTTCGTATTTCTTAGTAGATCAAGGGACCGGAAGTTGAAACCACCTCCGATATCATCACCATTATCATTTTTTCCACTCACAGTGCCATCGGCAATAATAAAATTGCTGGAGGAAATATTAGGGATGTCGGATTGTCTGGATGTATTAAAACTATTTAATTCTCGGAGCAACAAGTGTGACGACGGGTCAGACAAAGATATTGATTCAACTCCATATCCAAGTGTCCAAAAGTTTAATAGTACAATATAAATTAATGGTAATTTGTGTATGCTTCCCATTATATATCTTTTATTTATTTATCGTTCATAAATTACAAAGTGTAAAATAACCTCTTTATTTATTACAACTTGACACTGGACAGTACGAAAACTTTATTTAATTTTATCAATATGTAGGAACTTGGAATCACAAAATGAACTAGAAACCAGAAACTTGTTTATAGGTTTTTTATCTTCGTTTAATAATTTAAGAACAAAATCTAAATCTGCAGTGGAACTTCCAAAATCAAATTTTTAAAAGACATGAAAAAGTGCAGTTTCAATCGTAAATAAATTGATGAGTGTTTTTACTTTACTTGTCTAAAGTTGTGTTTTGTTTTGTGTTATGTTATGTCTTGCTGTCACACATTGTTTAAACAATAATTGAAAACCCGTTCAAAATTCAAAACACATTGAGGATCGATGACGATATGAGATGAGACGATTTCTATATTTTCTATCGACGGACTTTGATGCTTGCTGTTGAGAACGTTTGACTTTTCTCTTACATTTGCAAATTTTACAGTCTTGTGTCTTGTTTCTTTTCTCTCCTGCGGTGAGTTGTGGAAGTTTTCTCACTCTCTTTCTTATGCGTCTACTTTAAAATTTTGTAAACAAAATCCTGTCTTTAATGATATGCAAAAATGTTCAGAGTTCACTGTTCATGTACTTGTTCTGGCTCTCTATATGAATATCTAGTAGTACTCAATACTCAGTCCATAGTCAACAGTCAACAGCACAAAGAAAGGAAGAAAAAGAGGAAAAATTTATTTTTAGAGAGATGAGTTTCCGGAGATTGTGTACATTATCACATGAACCATCAACTCACTGTGCTGTAGGTATTTTACTATCAGTAGTATTTATCGTACTTCCCTTCACCTATGCTACACGGTACGTTATGCTTTATGTACTATGTACAATAAGTATTATTTTAGCTCTATTTTGTATTTTCAGTTAATGGATAATGGGTAATGGCTGCTGTGTGTACTTATAAAGTATAAGGTTACGTATTATAGATATACACGGATTTTTAGTTGTAGTCAGTAGTTGTCTTTGGCTTAAGTGTAGTGTTTAGTGTTTAGTATGTTTGAAAGTTACAGGAGAGAGAACCATTGAGAACCGAGAACCAAGAAACGAGACAGGATTAACTAAGAATTGACGAGAGTTTGAGAGTGAGATTGAGATTTGGAATTCGGAGTTGCAATGGTTTTAAGATGGAACATGGAAAAAGCATTGGATATTGGATGCTTAATTCTTAACGACCGTCGAAATTGAAATTGAAAGACAAAATACAGTATAAAGTATAAGAAATCAGAAATAAGACGTAGACCGTTAATACCTACTCAACGAGAGACGAGATGCTGTAAGTTGTAAGTGCTATAAATCGGAAAAAGCTTTTATACCTCTCTTTCTTTTACTTTTCTATTTACTACTTTTATTACGAAGGAGAAATTGTTAATGGTTTAGCGTTACTTGCCACAAAAAAACAACAAAAATTCCAATTCCAACTCAAACTAAAATTCTGATTCCAATGTTTGTGATCTAAATCTCGTTTTTCGATGAAAGTAGGATAAGATTGGAATTTATCTGGGCATTCTCAATTCTCAACTTTCAACTTTCCATACAAATACGAATACAGTGGATGTGAGGTGTGAGATGTAATATATAGAGTATAGAGTCAACAGTCAACTGATACTGATCGCAGGTTGTGCGGTTTCCCTTCGTTTGAAAAAAAGAAAAAAGTACGCAGGGCAGTTGATTTGTTATGTTTTTCCGTTTTAGCGTTTCATACAATACACAAATATACATTACGGTCTGTGCCTTTGTATGTGAAATGTGAATAGCTGTTACATTACATTATGAAATTTTGCTGTTTTCTCTGTTCTCTGTTCAATGCGAGTCAACCATGCCATGCAAATTGTAAATAGAAAACGAGTCTGTAAACCATTCATCTGTCCACACACTACTAATCAGAATACACACACCAAACACAAAACACATGTACAATGTACAACTTACAGAGAGAAAAGAGAAAAGACAACACAATGCTCCAAACTCAACTACGTATTTTGCTTATTGCTTTTTTTGTTTCCCAAACTCCAGGTTTTCATCACATTTCTCCTCCACTTTTTCTCCTTGTCATGTCATGTGAAATGTGAAGGAGTGGAGTGTGAGAGAAAAAAAACAGGGATGGTTTACTTTACTCGAGTTTATCTAGTTTCTAGCTTAGTGTTTCTACTTTCTATGTTTTCCTGGTATCTCATAATCAATTAATCTAATTATCCTTGAGGTTCTCTCTCTCTCTCTTTTCCCTTTACCCCTCTTACCTCATTCCCACATGTTCCATATTGTTTCCAGGTCCAGTTCTCATGGTTTGGATAGTGGATATTGGATAGTTTGTTTGCTCACATGTTCAACGTACAACGTACAATATTTCATTTATTTAATTTGATCTTGTCCTTTTTTCCCGTTTGTCCTTTTCACCCTGTTGCTTTTTCCTTGTCAGTTGTATGTCCCATTTTACGTGTGGGCTTGAAACTAAAAAGTAGAAATGGAGCAGAAACGTGTAAAGTGTCAAGTGTGATATGCTTGATGCTTGATGTTTGATGTCTTTTTGGAAATGAAATGGAGTCAAGTTTTTTCTCCAGTAACTTTTAATTTGTAATTTCATGGTACATCTGGGAGAGACAAAAAGTACTAAATACAAAATAAAAAACACTATGCATAGTTTTGTATAAAAAGTAAAATACATAATATTGTGTACTCTGTGCAGATGTGTACTTTACTTATAGTGTGCACTGCACACGTATCCTGTATAATATACATAATGAGTCATTATGTATTGCGCTTCATTATTATTGATGAGCTTAGTGTATGTTTTACGTTTTAAATTTTAAGGTATTTTTGGGTTTCCGGGAAATGCTAATAAAGTTGGCAATTACAAATACCGCGTAAATGTGAAAGAGACTGTTCTACAAATTCATTTCTGTA
This sequence comes from Sminthurinus aureus, assembly GCA_034698265.1. NCBI lineage: Eukaryota > Metazoa > Arthropoda > Collembola > Symphypleona > Katiannidae > Sminthurinus > Sminthurinus aureus. Next base: position 860 of record JAQGBH010003313.1, on the reverse strand, counting down.
TTGTTTCTGTGTTCTGTGTGAGCTCTACTTTTCAACCAAAAAATTCTGTGTAGCCATCATGCCAATGCAAATAAAAAAGAAATTACAACCAAAACTGGACCGAGAAATTTACGGTTGCTTTCTCTTCAATCTTGAATGTTATTTAATTAATGTTTTTTAATTTAAACTCTTTTTCCGTTTTGAGTACATGAAACTTTCAACTTTTATGAAGGGATGAAAAATTGTGAGATTTTTGGACACTGTGCATTTTAATAAGTAACATGATACAAAAAAGGAGAGAAACATGAAAGGCTGTACAACAGGGTGCTTTAATTTATTTCCATTTTGACATTCGACACACGTAAATTTCACAAGTGTACATCATACATTATTCAAGACATAGAAATTAAGCATGTAGTACATATATAGTTAGGAGAACCTTTCAAAAAACTGTCATAAAATTCATAAGCTTCTATTTTCTTGACACTAAACGTATTGTAACAAGATACATTCAAAATTCAAAGTTCAAAGCAGTTACAGATAAAAACTTATTTTTAACACTGATTTAGAATCAATTTGCAGGTTCAAGATTCAAGAACAGTAAAAGCTAAAAAATTTGCACCACTATATACTACACTCGACACACGAAATTTCAGCAATAATGCACAATACATAATACATAATATAAACGTTTTCATAGCAGATCTGCGAACTCCAAATCCCAAACCCCAAACAACTCTTTTTTTATAAAAATTAAAAACACACAACATTTCTGAGCTTTGGACAATATTTTCAAATACTTTGAGTAACTTTGCCAAAACAAGACAAAGGTTCAAGGACAGAACAAAGCTTTATTTATTCAACATCTTGCTTGGAACTTA
>JAQGBH010003312.1:0-20351 GCA_034698265.1 Sminthurinus aureus | reverse complement strand
AGAGCTCTTCTTATTCATACTCTGTCAGGATTCAAATGATTTTATTAATTCTCACGTTTGTTGTTAAGTACACAGTACAGATTTATAGACAATAGCGAGACACACATTTTTTATCGGTGTTATAAATAATAAATGAATATAGTATAATTGCATGGCATAATATTCCTTTGCTTTCCTACTTTGTACTTGTATAGAAGATACAAGATACACACTAGAAAAATGTATATGTATGTATGCTGTTTATTGTTCACCCTACAGCCGTACATAAATTTTTAATAATGTAAAATGTAAAAGTAAAAAACTACACTCTTCTCATGTCATATTATGCAAACTTCAAAGCTCAGAAAACATCGTGGAGAATATATTATAAAATACAATGTAACTAAAATCTAGAGAATGAAAGTCAGTTCAAATGACAATGAGCTACAAGCCTACAAGTATGGATTTGGATTTTGGATGTTTTCAAAATTAAAACTATTATGATGTGGAAAAAGAAAACGTACGACATGAGATGTGTACACAGGAAATTCATTAAAGCATGTTTAACTTTCTATGGGGTAATTTTTTTTGGAAAACGGAACTTTTATTCGTCAAACGTCAAACAATCATTGTAACAAAACACAAAACGCAGCCAAGGAAGTGAAAAAATCTTGTACTTCACTCTACGCTCAACAGTCTACACTCTATCTTTGCACAATGAAGTCAGACATTCTAAATTTCAGCAGGCTGATAATATTTTAAATCCAACTACATTTTATTATGTCCTGTCTTGCTGTGTCATCTGAAGGTTTTAACATAATGACTTTTGCTCTTCATTCATACATACGTACATTGTACATGCAGCTGTGGAGCCAAAAGAGCCTATAAAATACAAAACATGTATAATGTATATGTACAATGTACAAGTATTTAGTAGTAAAGAACTGTCAGTTGCTCCCCCAGGCTTTGGAATCTGTAATCTGGAATCTGGAGCCGAAAAAAAATTGCAAGCAGACATTTAATTATAACGCACTCATGTCCATGATTATTTGAATTGTGACATGTATTTATTTTGCATGTTACAATAATCGTGCTGCATACTGTACACTGTACACAATATACTTATATACATACAACTATATGTGTAATGTGTACAACTAAAACCTTGTATGAAGCAAATGCTGTTGTCTAAAAATATTTAAACTTCATTTTTGCAGCAGTTTGATGAAACATTGTATTTCATTGTTATTATTTATTATCTTGGCGTTTGAATTTTAAATTTGGTATAAGGTTTTTCATTAGGTTCATTCACTCCTTTCTAAAAAATGTCTATCTAAAAGTCGTGCCAAAAGGACGATGTAAACTCGCTGTGATTTCTCCGGTTGGATATTGGACAACGATGCAATTTACAATAGAAGCTTCGCTACCACATTAAAATGGATATGAAAAGTTAAAGTGTTACGATAATGAATTAAGTGCTTCAACGTTTCTTTATGCTTTGATATGTACTTGCTCCTTGATGTGCATAAATGATGGTTTTATATTCCTCATGATTCACATGATTCACGACTGACTACTGACTTCTGACTTCTAGCTACTACACTTGTCGCTAGTGACAATGCGTGTTTCACGTAGCGTAGGACTTGCATATACAATATAGGTATGTGTTGTACATACAAAGCAAAGATTGACATTAACTATGCTGTTTGTGCATTAAGTTTTAACTCTACTGTCTACTGTATTCCTATTTACAATTGCAGTGCTCGTGTTGTTGTTGTTGTTTCTATTCCTGTTTAGAAGTGAATATAAGCCACAAGATTTTGCATTCTCTATTCTGTCATTGTATTTATATTATTTCTATGCAGTTAGTTATGCCTGTATAAACTCTCACAATTAATAAGGAGTTGCAAAGAGAAGACCTAAACGTTGCACAGTCTTGGTTGAAAGTTGAAAGGAAGTTTTGTTTCAGAGGCCTGACATTTGATTCTGATTGTGATTATTAGTGATACATGATCCTTATAGATGTAAATTTTCCGAATAATTAGTGATTAAAGTTCAATATTTAAAAGTGTAAACAGTGAATATGTTAGATCCAAGCAAGGTTTGTATTCTCAATGAGAAGGCGCCTAGTGAGAAGGATGCAGAAGACAAGTGTACTGAGGTTCCAAATCCTGTTGAATTGTCGAAAAGTCTTCACAAGAAAATTCTAAGGTATCGTCTTAAATCTTAAATTTTCATCTTCTCACAGACACACATGATAAAAAATAATTTGGAGATGAAAGAAAACTCCGAAGGTATTAAATAGTAAATGGAACTTTGTAGTTTCTTCATTGTTCATTATAAAAGTATTATACGTTAACGTAAGTAAGAAGGTCACGATTGATGAGAATAGCAAGTCTAGAAGTCTATTGGGTTCTTGTTTGATCAAGGGATTTGCTCTTATAACTTGTAAACTAATAGCTTGAATCTTGAATCTTGAGTCATATTAAATATTTCACTTTATTTGTAGACTTTAGACTGTAGACTGTAGAATTTATAGAAAGGGCAAGAACTCTGAGTTCTAAGATGAGATATTATTATAAAAGCATGTTAATTTCATACGTTTATGCTTACTTTTATTAGTATTAAGTATTACGTATTACGCCATCGTTCACAACTGACAACGGTACAATTTACAAGTAATAAGAGAATTGTGAAAGAGCTTGATTGCTAAGTTTTTCTCTGTACATCCATTTAATATGTAGCAGACAAAGTACCAAGTAGCAAAGTTCAGGATCTAGAATCTAGACTATTTAATTAAATTTCATGGACCATTTAAATCATATGTTGGGGATTGAGGATGGTATAATGTAGAATATAATAATAAAAATAGGATTTAGAATTTAGACTAAACTTCTCTTCGCTATTTACACATTATGTACTACATCATACACTATACACTATACATCATATTGTACATTGTAAAGCTACACATCACAAATGCTTTTCCATTCTTCAAGAAAATTTCCCCTTTGTTAATATTCAACTTGATCCTTTGTCATCAGAATCTTCTTCTTCTTCGTCTTTAATTCAAGTTTTAACCCTAGTTCACCTTCATTGTTCTTTTGTTTTCTATGAATTTGAAATGACAGGTTGAAAGGAATTCATTTATCTGAGGATGGGAGCAGAGTGGATTACAAAAACTTTCGGGAAAATTCATTTTTTAAGGAGTTTGAAACGGAGACTCGACTTCTTACCAGTGTTGATTTAAGCCAACTCAACATGGATGAAAACAAAGCTTTCTTCATCAGTGGGTTTGCTTTCTTTTTTCCTTCCCTTCCATCTTGTACCTTGTACCTTGTAGTTTGTCTTTTTCATGTACTATAATATACTATGTACATACTTCCAATTTTTCGATACATTACGATAGAAGAAGAACGGTCCAATTTCATCCCTCCCCTTTGTATGCCAAATGCCAGCGTATATTTGTTTTTGCATCTTTTAACTTTTGACATGTATAAAATATAAAATTTATGCTCTTTACTATTTAATGTCTGTATGCTGTTTAATTGTAATCATACAATTTTTATTTGCATAAAGCTATTAAAATTGCTTTCTTTGAAATGATTTGTACATTTTGGATAAAAGAAGAGGTAGAACATCAAAATTGTTTGTGTGAAAAAGTTATGCCCCAAAACCCAAAACTCAGAATCTTTGTTTCGCGACTCGTTATCTATTGGATTAAATGACATGTCTAAAATGACAAATGACAGTGTGTGTTTTTTACTTACTTGATTCAATTTTGGAAAAGCATTTAGATTTTAGTTGTGTTAGTTGTTTTTACTTTCATGTGTGTATTTTGTATTTTGTATTTTAGATGTGTATAATGTTTTAACTGTTCATGCCCTGGCACTGCTGGTAAAAGAAGAAGCGACGGTTCTACAATTGGAAAAATTTTGGCAAATGAATGCGTATAGAATTGGGGAAAACGTATTTTCACTGGATGACATAGAACATGGAGTATTGAGAGGTAGGGAAAACAAAAATAATAATCCTACTGACATACCTTTACATATGTACAATACAAATTGCACTGATATTCGAAGATCCTTGAATACTGAATATTTTGAATACTACTACCTGCATACTGGATTATTATTGTTGATTCATTTGACATTTGTAATTATTATTATTATCGAGTTTGGAGCTTGAAATGTTTTTTAAACAATTTGATGTACAATTTTTTAAAACAGACTGCTATGAAGTTCAAGACAGTAGTGGTTTTCATAGTTTTAGTAGTTTTAGTCAACATGATGAATCAATAAGTTTACAAAATGTTGATAGTTGATAAGCTCCATTTGATGATGAGGGTGAGTGGGCGTTTTTGATGACAACTACCTTCATTTTTTATAGAAATATTGAAGGTATTACGGATAGAGGGTAGTCTTTTCAACTTGGGGTTCAAAGCTTTTTCTAAGAACCGGAATGACGTGGATTGGCATAGTTAAAAGTATTGTGTATTGTGTATTGTAGTCAAACAGGGAAAGATTCATTTTTTTATTTGAACTTTCATCTTTTTCCTTCCACTACAATCTGTAATCTATAATCTGAGGATGGCAGAATCCAACTTGAAAGTTGAATGACAATCTATCCCTTTGAAAATTGAAAGCTTTTTCTACAACAACGGAGGGACTTATACATGTACAATGTGCGTACATATACATGCATTTTTATCCATGGAATAAAAAATTGCTCTCCATTTTTGTTCATGTACGGCTTGCAGGAAATGAAAGTATTTCAATAAAGCACCTCAACATGTATTGCACAGTTACGTGTACATTTTACAGTGTGCAGTTTACATTGTACCTCTCACATCTCATATCATTCATTCTCCATTCTCCATCTAACTTTTGTTCAAGTATTTTTAGAGTTTACTTAAAACATCCAAGAAAGACCTAGGTAATATACATCAAAAACCTTAGAGTGAGCATCTGGAATATTAACTCCAATATTGTTCTTAGTTCTCATCAATAATAATAAAGACCACTCAGTAATAAAAGTATCCTTGGCTCCTTTAACTTGCTTAAATAAAAATCGAAACGGAATGTCACTGTATAAAAATCAGTAAGAAAAAGAAATAAATATCAGAAACTAGAAAGTAAATATAGCTTGTCTTTGAAACAGTTGGAGAACTTTAACAAAAATTGTACACGTATGTGGTCAGTGGTCCTATTTTGACACTTTTTAGAATCACATGAAAATTTTTTAACCTGTGCAACAAGTCCCTGCCTGTACACTGCACAATATTAGTCTGCTCTACGGCAGATGTTGTGCAAATATTTTTGTGCTCTGTTGTACATTGTATGTATTCTGTATTCGTGGTCTCAAAATATAATCTAATATCAATATTATGATTACGTGCTGCTTTAAACTGATAACTGTATGTTCTTTATCTACTATCTACAGGGAATAACCTTCATCCGACTTACAAGGACTACTTTTTTAGGGAAGGTGATCCCCGTCAAGCTTTTGTTCATAAGAATTTGGATCCTCGAATTCATTTTGCACTGAATTGTGGTGCAAAGGTAAGCAATAAGCAAGTACATGACATTTCTCCACAGATAATTCCATCATTTATACTTAATGCTACAGCTTCCAAGAAATACAATATTCCTTTTCCATGTAGTCCGGAATTAAGTTTCAATAATCTGTAACTTACAGGTCCATATATATCCATATGTATGAATAATCTGTAACTGCGAAGTATACGAATTTGCAGTAAATACTTAAGCAGTATGGTTGTATAATATTATATGAGCGTTAGAGAATAATTCTCGCTGAGCTTATTAACTGCCAGGAGTATAGAGTATAGGTAATAGGTAGAGTGATTCATTATTCATATTCATATTATGGTATTATTTAAGAGATTATGAGGAAGCATCTACTTTGTCTGCCCCTCTCTCTCTCTATTTCCCTCAAATTCTCAAATATATCACAATATAATATTCCTCTAACCTGAATGTGACACTAAATACTAATGGTTTCCAGAAAGGTGTAGACAGCTATTTATTTTGTATGTATGCTTTTGCAGACAACGCATTTACCATTTTCTCTATTCCATTCCCTATACACTGTACATGCATGCTTTCTCTTGTGCAATAACAGGTTAATTTGTTTCTGAAAAGTTTATTTTTTATACTTTACATTGTTTAAACTTTGACGATTTCAGGTAATAAAAATGGAATGTTGATAAGTTATAAGTTATAAGCGAAAAATAAAGTAGACATTTTTTTAATGAGCAGTGAAAGTTTGGTACTGAATTATGAACACAAATCAAGATATATCAAAAGTATCACAGTGTACATTGTACATTGTACATAGCAGGTTGGAAAGCAGGGCAAAATAGTAAAAGTACAGTGGAGAGAGAGGAGAGAAAGGACCTGTGAATATAACAAAATCTATATAACGTGTACAGTGTACAGTGTATGATGTATGTACATTGTACAATGTGCATTCTTTGTTATTTGGAGCAGTGGACGTCTGGAATTTTGAAGCATGTATGGTATAAATTATAGTGCAGAAGAAGGGGAAAATGTGAAAGTACCATATATATAAACTACAAACCAAAGCGTCTAAGCTTCTAAGCTGTCTAATACTCTAACCCAATGTTTATTTAATTTGACTTTCTTTCGTTAGTCTTGCCCTCCCATTCGGCTTTTTTCTGGGGAAAATATTGACATGGGCTTGGATTTAGCTACCCGGGCTTTCTGTCAGGATGACATTACTATCCATGTTCAAACAAAACATGTCAAGATGACAAAAATTCTCATGTGGTATAAGGAGGATTTTGGTCCTGATGATAAATCGATTCTACGGTAAGTTAGATTTTCTTCTTCCCCTCTTTCTTTCACATGAGCCCTTGCTGTTCCATTTTCAGCTCCAGTCTCCAGTCTCCAGTCTCAATTCTCAATATTTTTGTTTTCTTTCATAACTTTTTCATATTCTTGGGTGTGCTTGTTTGTTTGTTTGTTTGCTTATTTGAGTGTTGGTGTGAGTCTATTATTACAGTGAGTGAAACTAATAAAACCACTGCACATGGTTTTTGGTTCTATATTTTATATTCTATACATGTCTACTTTTACACTGTTTCATGTATTTTGTATATTCCGTGAATGTATGATAATCTTTGTATGTATGGTCGGTTTTCGACACGAGGTGATGTGTGAGGTAGGAAACTGCAAAATCATAAACTCTACAGATGATTTCAACCAAATGAACACATCACACAGCACATCATTACTATGTACTTTGTAGCTACAAATCTTTCGGCTGTGAGCTGTGGCAAAACTCAACATCAAAGGGCCCATATTGCGTATAAACAGTACACTGTACACTGTACACTGGATTCTATATAGTATATAGACACCTGAAACTTTTGTTCATTTACACAATCCGCCACATCACAAGTCCAAAGTCAAAAGTCAAACTATTCCTAATGAATCCGTGCATATGTGCATAAACTAGATGACTGTCTGAAAACTTTTGTACTCCGTCGAATCCAATGTACATATATAGATGGATAAATACGCATATATTTGTATATTTAGTACAAGTTAATTCTACTTCTCAAATTGTTTCTAGTTTTACTCTTGACTCTTGACATGTGTGACTGAATTGGAAATTGGAAATTGAAAACACAAACAAACTGTAAAATAAAATCGATTTAAAGTCCATGATCCATGATCCATGATCCATTCACACTAAAAACTGAGAACCACATATCTATAAAGTATAAAGTGCTTAGCGTCCACTGCCCAAGCTCAATACTCAATACAAGCACTTTTACTTCAGCTCCCATTTTACAAATTTCAAATACACACTGAAAAAAGCAACATTATAGTACTGTTCAATTTCGAAAACATGAAACAAACCAAATTTTTTCTCGAGTTGTAATACTCGCGAGACTCTTTTTATGGTTGAGCAAATACAGATAGCATGGATAGTGAATAGTTTGTGTAAATAGTTTGTAATTTGTAATATTATACGCGTCCAGTATCCAGCATCCAGCGTCCAGCGTCCAGTATTTGGCTGTTTACTGTTCAAACGTTGCTGTTTTAATTACTGCAATATCGTTTTCAATCCGAAACTGAAATGCCATTTCCTCATCCGTTGCCTCTTTCACACCAAATCTTTTGCTAAATAAAAATTAAATTAAAAATAAAAATTTGTACTGACACTGTGCACTGATTTATAAAAATTAGTTGCTCAATGTTTTGGTTAGTTGTTACTTGGTGTGGCTTTGATTTTATTTTGTAGTGGCATGCAGAATGCAGAATGTAACTCGATCGGATGTTGGTTTCACAGTACACAATACTGATATATTATGATATCAAATATGTGAACGCGATGTAATACATAATGCATATGAAATTGTCCACCAAAGCATTATTTTTCCTTCTTCGCCTATTCCTTTCTGTTTCTCGTAATTCGTAATACATACTATATACATAATACATAGTACATCGACGTAGGTAATACAACATAAAATTACTACTCCATACTCCATACTCCACACCCCATGTATATTAAATTTAATAAATGTTCTTATTGTAATGTTCGTAGTTTGTATTCCTCATTGCTTGTATATTATATATTATGTGCATTTGTACACTTTCTGTAGGTAGGAGAATAAAAATATTGACTGTTAACTATTGACATATGGGATAAGGGTAACGACGACATAAATTTCTTTATTGTTTTTATCCATCTCATGTGTGTTTTTTTCTCTTCCTCCAGATGGCTATCAAAATATTTGAAGGAAGAGCAAAAAGAAGCTTTGGACAGTATTATTGACGAGAATCCGGTCATGGAATATTCTGAATATGATTGGAAAATCTTGTAGTTTGTAGTTTGCAGATTGTAGATCATAGATCACTAAACAACTTGGGCACTCACCACTCACCGCACATTTTTATTCTCCTATTCCCGATCGCCTATTGATTATCGATATACATAAAGACTACATGACATCGCGTGGGATCGCATATCGCATGGTATGGTCGAAATACAAAAGCTGAATGGATTGTAAGGAAAGAAAGACATAAATTCATGCTAAGCGTACTTTATTTGTGAAGTTGATTTATTCTAGAGAAACTTTTAGACTGGTAAAAAAAATTCCAAGAGTCTCATATCCGTCTTCAAAACTATCTTTTTGTACTCGACCGACTCCACGACCCAAACCAAGAATATTTGTCAAACCTTTTGTAAACTTTCTTACCTTTTTCTCATGGAATTTATTATATATATTTACATTTGTAAAAAAAAATGTTCCATGGAATTATTGAATTTATTACTGTAAACTGTAAAACTAAGGAAGAAATATACTGTATGATGTATGATGTATGGTGTACAATGTCTGGAGTAAAATGGAAGTAAACTCTGTCATTCTAAACCCACATGCACGGATTTGCATTTCCTTTTTCTACTTTTTATTTATGTACAGTGAATAGCGAATGTGCGCTTAATATCTTTATGGCTTATAGCAAATAATGTTCTGGGTTCTGGTCAAAAGTGAGAAGTTGTATGTTGTATTATGTACTTGTACATGCATACATGTGTAGACAGTTTTTTCTGTCCCGAACCCCATAGAACGTTGGAAGATAAAAGTAATTCGTCCATAATCTCATCATCTCTTTTATTCCTTTCCTGTCTTTTTTTGTTGTCTAGAGTCTAGAGTCTAGAATCGAGAGTCTGGAACTTGGAACTTGGAACTTGGGACCACGAACCGTATTAGGTATTGTAGTACAAAGAATTGTGAAAAAATTTCCTCTGGAACGGAAAGCAAAGTGATAAGTGTTTCAGTCACATTCCACACTCTTCATTGATCAATGACATAACAATCAGCAGCAACAGATATTTGTAACTAATGTTTGTGTGTACATATATGCGGTGTATATAATATATTATACATATATAATATATATGTATGTCATATGTATGATTGGTTTCTTTGTATAGACTCCATAATATTCATTTGCCAATTCACAACCCATTCAATCCGTGTACACTTTATACGTACCTATCTATGTGTGTGGCCAGTGTACACAGTACACAGAGCCAAACAATATGGATTTACTTAATCCGGGTGAAAGCCCTATCCGAGTCAAAGACTACAATTGACCATGTCCTTATCAAAATCACAGAAGAAAAGAGAAAAGGAAGCTCTAGAAAGGATTGTAGATGATGGAACAGTATGGTGTATATAATGTATATACATTATACATTATACATAGTGTACAGTATACACTACACACAATACAACAGCAGTTACCGTCACTCTTATCTATCTATAATATCGATTGATCGTCTCATTTGAAATAACCAGTTTATAGAAAGCACACATATCACATATCACATATTACGTTCAATATTGATGGATCATAGAAAGCAGATACACGAGGAGCTTCATATTATGTATACAGTATACAGTATACAGTATACATAGGTATGTAGCTATATTATATCCGTATCTATCATTATGCTAGTGACAGGAACATGGATTCTAACTTTTATTTCTTGTGCCTTGAGCCTATCACGACGTGGTTTGGCAAAAACCATTATACGATTTATCTATGTGATTTTTACTAAGACGGTCTCAATCCCAGTCAGATAAACGAATCAAGGTATCTAGAATCTAGAATTTGGAACCTCTTGCAATTCCACAGAGCATGATATACAGGAAACCGTGCCACGAAAACTACACACTTGTAAGTATACATCCTCAATATCATATTTTGCTGCATAGAGTTGAACAATAGAAATACAGGAACTACTGTTGAATGTTGAATGTCGAATGCTGAATGCTGGACTTATTCCATGTTGGACGCTCTATTTAATTTTTCATCTTGAGATGAAAACATGGTGCATTTTACTAATTCATGATAGGAAGAATCATTCTATCTCAAATCATATTTAACAGTAGTATCTGTAATTTTCTTCCGGATGAACGATGATGAATTGGCACAAAGGATTTGTATTTTGGAACTAAACACGGAAATGTGACTGGCAAAGGCAAGCAGGTGAGTACTAATAATGGATAATGAATAACCAACCATACAATTGGAAACAAACAAAAAAAACGGCACGAAGAAAGTTTTTGTTTCTCTGTCATTACGGTTTAAAATTTAAAACCTTCTGTACGCAAGGAAAATATTATATTTTTTTTTCATAAATCCACATCTCGAGACTCGAGATCCCTACAATATCTGAATGTCTTGTACTATTGAGAATAAAAGAGAAAACACAGTTGGATGTATAAATCGTCGGATGGGTAGGCTAAAATCTGAAATTTAATTTGACACGACTTTCTTCTGCTAATCCGATGAATATCCAATAGTAACAAGACAGGAAAGGAAATATTTAACAAAAAAACTGAATTTCCTAACTTTGAATCACATGTTTCTCATTTTGGAGTTTTTTCATACAATACACGGAATTTTCCTCCCTTTGTGTAATCTTTTATTTCATTTTTGTAGGTTGTAGGTATGCAAACTGCGTAGGTAGTAGGCAGTAGGTAGCTGGTACTTTCTTTTGCATAGTCAATTTTCAAACTTCAAACTAGCTGATGCAAGTGACGTTTGAGATTCGTGATCTCTATCGATACTCTTTATTCTGCATCTTTATACCAAAAGATAGTCGAGAGTCGAGAATCAAAACGCCGATGAAATGGAGTACAGAGGAATAACAAAAAACGAAGACTTAATAAATCATATGCTTATACCTATATTGTAAATCTTTTTTCAAGAAAAAAAGTGAAATTAAATTTTGTCGTGCATCACTCCGTACAAAGCATATCATGTATGAGAAAACGTGAAGAATCAAGGAACAGAGCAACTGAGACTTTTTTCGACCATGTTGAACATAGTATGTTCAAGTTGAACCGAGGAAAAGTCGCAAATAGGCTAGAGGAAGAATGACATGTTTATATATAATACATACGTGCGATATGCGATATAATACTGATAAACTGCGGCCCCGGATTTTTAATATCAGTAGCATAAACACACGTGGATAAATATTATTTCCATTTTCATCCACATTCGTGTACTGGTTATGAATGACGACGAAGGAGGTTTATACATCACGAATCAAAACCCATTCTTATTCTATTGTGTATTTTTGTCTTGTTGAAAATGATGTTTTACGAAAACGGTTTCAGGCATATAATAATATTACGTACATGCTATATCGAGGGAAAACAGGGAGATCCGAGACATGGAGAAAGTAAAAAGATTCTTGGTCGGGAGTTTATACACTATATATACAATACTGCAGTAATACACCCCATTCTCGGTGCAAAAGGAATGATTCGTCAACTTAAATTTCACTTCCGATTATCCTAACGAATTTCACAGAGTAGTTTACTGTTTACTTTATGAAACCCATATAATATGTGACATTTGTTCACATAGTCCTACGCCCACTATCCAAAATTTCAGAGGCGCGCTCGGGTAATTGAAATTCGGGTAGTAGGAATTGTAGTACTGGGTACTGGGTTCTAAAAGCGGAACGAAGAACATGTTACGTTTAATACCAAACGCCAAAACAAAACCGGGATCTTGAGCGTCAACGTGATGCGAAAATGAAATCATCGGCAAACAGAATCTCCGTGTGAATCCCGTACCAGAAGAAACTACAAAGTATAAATAATGAAGAGGCGATGAATGAAAATAAATACTTGTATTTTACCAATGCAAAGAATACAAGAACAGGAGCTTTTCCAAAGTACAATATGAATTATGAATGTATTCCACATTCTTTATCAACCATTCGGAAAATATACCTTTGATTTTGTGTTTTTTCATTTGTGTAAGCATATATGTTCATATCGATGTGAAGAATGTTCTGCCTTTATTTCACCGCCCAATGCTCAATACTCTAAAACCAAAATATGTTTTATCTGCTTTAAAATTCATTTAGAACGATAAATAATGCAGATTCATGTGAATAGTTTATGGTTTATGATACAATGAATATGGTATAAGTTATAAGTACAATGACGCCAGTATTCATATACATCATAGAATAATTCATTAGGCTTCATTAATTGACTGAGCTAAGAATATACCGAAGCGAAATTTTGCTTTGGAAAAATGTATCAAAAAGCTTTTTGTATGAACTTGAGCGGTTTATAAATGTTTGTTCTCGGGATGGGTTCCAAATTTGTCCAAGTTGAATGAACATGAATTGCTAAATTTATCTACACTCTGCATTGTAAATTGTCAAACATATTTACATCTGTGCCTACTTTTGTCTATTTAGGTAAGTATTAAGTATTAGCTAAAGATGTAAATTTCGCACTAATACCTAAACGTCGTGATTCCCAATAGTATTAAGATAAATGGAGCATGGAGAATTCAAAGGTATACAGTAGACCGTAGACAGACAAAGAGATGGAGAAACCTGGAGGAATAGAGGCGAGAATGAGAGCGAAAGTTGTGCTGGCGGTTGGTGGTGAGAGAAGTTTAATTAGATTAAAGGAGTAAATAATAGGCCAAGTGAAGTCTTTGAATGAATTATAAATCGATTCTGAAGACAAGCAAAGCAAACTTGGTTTTAAATGAGATTATGCATCTGTTTACGCTCCACAATTTACATTGTACGTACTAAATACTAGGTACATACCGAAGCTAATACTAGTAAAATGAGACTGTTGTACATTGTATATTTAGACGGTACTAACTACTGACGTGTTCGATATGGATATTATGTTGTAAGTTATAATGTTAGGTAAAAGTAACATTTTGGCGATAGTATGTTCATTCAAATCGGTCTAGACAGGGGCATTCGCATTGAAGCTTTCAACACAATATAATATATAAAGTAAATGGTATACATACTTGTGGCACTTCAATAATATTGAACAAAAGGTACACAGTACACACAGTCATGTAATAATTAAACGCCTGCAAATACTCTCATTATTTTACACATCATTATAAAGATTTCAAACTTCAAACACACATATATTATGCTATACTATATACATGCATTTAGCAGTTAGTATAACCCTGAAATCACATTACGTATTAATTTTTGTGAGTAAATTTAAAACATGCTGAGTTTGTCATAATGGCTTGTATCCATCTGTCCTAATTGTGGAAATTATTCAGTGGTTTTTTTTTTTGATAATTCCTAATCCTCTATACCTATACATAATACAGTTTTGAAACTGACGATCATTATCATTCCTCAAAACTTTCTTAAAAATTCGGCCACGTCCTAACCTTTTTCCAAACTTGAAAGGAGACTGGTTTTAAAGATTCGACAAAGAACTCTTTAAACTGTTTTGTTACTTTTTCAAAGGACTTCAAGCCTTCCTCTAAAAGTTCAGCTTATGATTTCCAAAATATCTAATATACAAATGTACTCGTTTTTATTTTTTTTTAAGATGGAAGATTTTTGTAAGACAGTTCCTTCCAGAAAACCACATAACATTTTTTATTGTTAGTAATTCCTCAACATTCAACATCCGACAGTGATCAGTGGGCAATGCCTATGTATTCATCTGGGGAATGTGTACTAAAAAAATTGTTTACTACAGTGTGAATGATAAACAATACAGTATGTGTCAAAAGCCAACCAACTTATGTGCCCTTTCAGTATTCTACTCTCCCCTATCCACATTCATATTCAAAAGATGATTCAAAAAAGGATTGGATACAAAAACTTATTGTATGAACATTCGATTTTTATTTTTCTATAGGAAGGGAAACGTGACGGCATTTTGCTTATTTGGGATCCCTTATCCTAAAATTGTAGAATAATAACACGCATCAAAGACTTTCTCCCATTTATGGTACGAATAGCTAAAGTTCCATCTACGCCAAGAGGTTCATTGCATTCCTGCACATCTTTCATTCAGTTGGCACATTTAAATATTTTACGAGTTTGTCTTCAAGACATTGTTACGTATATGTGTTTGTTGTACGTACCGACGAAATGAAAGCATTTTCCAATGAAACTGATTGCTGACAGCAAATCTAAGATCTAAGAACAAACAAATCTCCCTAAGGTATTTAGAGAACACGAGCAGAATTGATGTCGAGAAGCTACAACTTTCTTTTGTTTCTTTAGCATACGATGAAAACGGATTGTTTCATACACTGATCATGTAACTAAGCCCTAATTTTCACAAAAGCTCGTTTCAACAAGTGCA
Organism: Sminthurinus aureus; assembly: GCA_034698265.1. Taxonomy (NCBI): domain Eukaryota; kingdom Metazoa; phylum Arthropoda; class Collembola; order Symphypleona; family Katiannidae; genus Sminthurinus; species Sminthurinus aureus. The sequence goes on along the minus strand of JAQGBH010003312.1, from coordinate 5,176 downwards.
TACTATCTTAGATTAAGTATGAATTAATGTGAAAAAAACGGAATAAGAGTAAGTGTGTTTTAAAGTTATGTAATAGAATACTAATAAGATAAGGCTTTTAATAAATTACTAACAAGTTGTAAGTTTATACATTATTTTGGAAGTATACATTGTAGAAAAGGCTTTTGACTCTATAAAAAAATATGATAATGGCCACTAACACAGCATTTATTTAGAATAGTACTCTTACATCTATATTTTATATTATTATGACACTGCTTAAAACTAAACCCCTGAACCAACTAAACTTTTGTATACGAGAAATTCGAGTTTGAAATTTCTTGCTCTCTGTATGCCATTATTGGTACATGCTAAACAAAAACTACATTAGTTTTTTTTTTAAATCTGAAACTTTAATGGTAGTTAGTCCTTGACTTTTGAATATGCTATCGTGTTTCGAAAATTTAGTTGTTCCATGGATTTACTTATATTATACAGAGTCATAATATAATATAATATTTAATATTAATGAAACTAAACTACAGTTTCAGCCGTTTTATGTCATCACTTCTAAAATCAGTTCTTAATGCTAAAATTTGACGAACTTCACTGGCTGTAAGTCTCCATGTTACTGGTCCTTTTCCCCAATAATCTGCTACCTCAGAAACTTTCTCTAGTGTCAGTAAAATAGTTATTTGTGTTAGCCGGGCGAATTTATCCCTCACGGACCAAGTAGTAGAACTTGTAAGATACCCAATGAGAAGTCGTAGCTCTTTGTCAAACTGAAGACCTCCAATCTATTAATTAAATAAAACAAGCAAAATGTCATAAAAAATCTGAGACTTGGAAAAACGAGAATAACAAATAATAATAATATTTGTATTATAAATTACTATAAAGTAATCTATTAACAATCCAATCTACAACTTATATTATTATATATAAAAAACCAAAGAATTACATACCCTGTTGAATCGAACTTTGAAAAGGACTTTTTCCATTTGTACGGAAATTTCAGTGGTGACCATTGCTACAAAGGCTTCATATGTAGAAGGTGACAAACAGACTTTAAAAGACTTGAAAAATGAGTCTAAATCTGATATAAGACTTTGCATCGATGAACTTTCATCCATAAAATCTTCCTCGTTTATCTCATACGAAGGTCTCTATAAATTTTTTAAGCATATTACATATATTATTATAGACAATAATCAATAACAATAATTAAATTTAAAAAAATAAAACTAAAAATATTATGTTGTAGTAAATATAAGAATAATATTCTTATTGTATTTCTGAATAACTTACCGAATGAAAAAAAGTATCCAACCAAGGTTTTATCCTAGGTTTAACAGCACTTGATCTCAATTGAGAGAATCCAAATTCAGATACGGATTTTAGTCGTATGTTGACTGAACCAAGACCGGATAAACAACTAGAGATTTTTTCCTTTTCATATTGTGTTAAATTGGAGCCAAATGAATCACTTATTGATTTTTCTAAAGACATTTTCAAAGATGTTACATATTCCATACTGGTGTCCGTATTATTTAAATATGCCTGAAATCAAAAGTACATCAGGTATGTTTTTGGTCAGGTTTTTTCATGAAAAACTTGTGAAAGATTTCCAAGTAGGTATATATACAAATAGTAGTAGTTTCAATAATTATGACAGAAAAGGTTAATAATTATTATTACAACACAAAATAATATCTTTTACTTACAACAAATTGTGTTCGAGTTTTTTCAATATCTGACCCTTGAATCTTCCCATGTTGAAAAGATGAAGAAATAACACTATAAGCTTGGGCTAAATCTAAATATCCACTTGGAAATCCTTGTCGTAATTGATTTAATAGTAAGTCAGCAAAATCTGACTCTAAAATCCCACATGCATTATTTATAACTGCACACACTCCATCAACACTTTGACTTCCCAGGCTTCTTTTAATGCACTTTTTCACAATAAAGAACACATCATCTGTCATACTTGATAAAACGTAACTATCTTCACCTGATGATTCGGTTAACTTGTCCATTTCTACAGCCTATGTTACACAGAGTACAGTAACAATATTATAGCTACATTGAAAAATGTATATTTCTAAAACATATTTATAAGAAACAAATAATAAATGGGAAAAGTCAAAAATAATAAAATATTAACAATATTAACAATATTTACATTATAACACACATACCTTTTGAACACTTTGGGCCATGAAAAATTGTTCAAGTAAAATATATTGACCCAGTAAAAGCTGTGTCGTTCTAAATGTATCACTGTCTTTTATAAGTCGATCTAGAACTGCAAGTTTTTTGGTTTTCTCGGTTTCATCCGTTATCGACACATCAATATCACTCTAAAATCCATGTAGTAAAATAATAAAGAATAAATAAATGTGTATGTAAAATTATCTGAAATCTTAAAATTCAAGAAAGAAGAATAAAAGGATATGTGATAAATGCATAATATTATAATACATGTAAGTATGATGATAGAGTATAATATTATAATTTACCATGACACGCCGACGAACAAAACGTGAATATAATTCCGTTCTAGCATTCAAAAGGGTCAATTCACTCAAAACTAAATCTAATTCTTTCGGATCAATTCTAGTATCTGATTTTTGATTCATGAATGATGAAACAAGTTGAACTTTTTTATTAAATTCACGATTTTTACGAAATTCTTCAAATATCTGTTTGCTTTCATAATCGCATTCCTTTTGTAGATATTCCATAACTGTTAACATGCGTCCCGGACCTATATTTTTTAATAATAATCATTGTTACAAAATACAAAATATTGCAAAATACAAAATATTACATTTCATAATCAGTGCGAATGATAATAATTATTATTATTCATTCTAAACAGATGACTATAATATAGACTATAGAATGTGTATTTTTTTCTATACAAAGCATGTACAAAAAAAACTTTTGTACTTTTGTATAATGTTAATATTTCAACACTCACCATAATATGTTTCAATTAATGGCTGATGAATTTCAACGATTCTGGCAATACTTTCAAATAAAAGGGTTAATGTATCTGCATAAATTACACTTGCTCTTTTGTCAGACTCTCGAGTACCTTTGGATACACTCAAATTCTTTTGAGAACTTTCCCTCAACTATCAGGTAAAACAAAGGATAGAATAGATTTCAATCAAACTTTATAGGTAAATATACATTCATAAAAATGATTATGACATAATATGATTATGACATGTATTATGTACTTACTTTTGAAGAAAGATAGTTGGTAAATCTTTTTAACCCTTCTTCATGCATATTTAGTAATGGAAAGATTTTAAAAAATCTCTCAACAGATGCTAAATCTTCATCTCGTACAGCTTCATCGAATTTGGTACTAACAACACGTTTCAATTGCTCTTCAGCATCATGGAGTTTGTGGAAGGAAGCATCCATATTTTTACCTTTGGATTTCAGATAACACAACAAAAAAATATAGAAGTTACTCACATGAAATATGAAATATTATACAGAATGTGTTTTTTTGGTATCATAAATCATAGTTTTAGCAGCAGTCAAGTCTTACACTACTACACTAGTTGTCGAACTAGTGCAAGATGTCTATATAGAATATTGTATTATAATTTATAATTCATGTATTATGTACATCAATAAAATATATATATTATACCTTCTGATGAATCTCTTACAGTATGTTTCAAAAGTGTTTCATCCATGGTTAAAAATCGATGAACATGAGCAGCTGCTTGTTCATAGTCTTCATTTTGCATAGCTGTGGCTACTCCTTCACTACATTGTTGTAAATCCAACAAGTCATTCACTCTTTGTTGACATTCTGACACACGATTCTTTGCCTTATCCAGCAGTCTCACTTTAGCACTCACATCTTCTGCTAAATGTGCTGTATTTTTAATGACTTCTGCAAAATGTTGTGCTTCAGATTCAACCGGTTTTAGAGAATTTAGACGTTGACTTATAGTTTTTAATTGGATTTCAATATCATCTCTATTTTTCATAAGTTCCAAAATTTTCTCGTTACATTCTTCCTGCAAATTATGATACATTATATACATAGATAAATGATTTCTAAAATTTTTGATACCTATTATGTACAAAAAAAGTATGAAGCGTAAGTATATGCATAAAAAATCTTACTTCGTTAGCTGCCAATTCAGCTTCAATATGATCAATATCTTCTAAAGTTTTTAAAGTTGACAAATCTAAGGCAGGAGTCGTTGTCATAATTATGTATATATTATAGAGTTGTAAAATATTTATAATTTATAACTATTAAACTCTGTTTTTGTAATTCCAATTTCCAATTCAATAAATATACACACTTTTTTTTTTAAATTAAAATTAAAAAATCATTGTAAAATGTTCAACTCGTGTATTATAAATTATAAAAATATTTTCTGTATCTTTCATCGTATATGCAGAGTGACGTAGATGAATTTTAAAATGTATTTACTAATAATATGTAATATGTACTTAATCTCAAATCATAATAAAATACCACGCGTCTGTAGTCTGTAGTAATACTATCTAGTTAACTTGAGAGCAACTTGATTAAATATAAAAGTTATTGTAAATGTCCATGGACATAAAATGAGTGACAAACTACAATTAAATCTTTTAACTCTTTAGCATGAATGTTTACAACGCACAACCGGCTTAATTATACGTACTTACATATGTACTGTTAAAGATGTAAAAAAAGTACCTTTGACAGAAGTATAAAAGTATCTACATACATGTATATCCATGTATAATGACAGCGCTTATGTTTTTTTGAGCTATACTTGTGTAGACTTGATATGTATTTCTTATAATATTTTATTGCAATCGGAGCAGTCAACGGAGAAAGACGTTTCTAATTTCTTGTCGGGAGAAGAGAGGACTTGAACCTTTTTTAATTCGGTTTTAAGTTGGTTAAATCCTTAATAAATTGACTGGTTAAAGGACCATAGATCATCGAACAGGTAATTATTAATTGTCATTTTCATTTAATTATATTTTAATGCTAATTTCCCTAATTTAAGTTTCATTCAAGTTTTTTTCCGTTACTCAAAAATATTAAATCTTGGACTAGGTCGTTTACCTGAGCGGGAATCCCATAAAAAGTCGGTTTTTTTGGGAGTCATTTTTAATTATTTTGTTTTAACTGGGTATTTAATTTTAGACTCATCTT
>JAQGBH010003311.1:0-20358 GCA_034698265.1 Sminthurinus aureus | reverse complement strand
CTATGAATTTTCCCATAAGAAAGCATTACACATGGACTACTATTTGAAGCTGGATAAATAAATGGTCATATACGGTAATGTTCTAATAAAATATTGAACAATAAAACCAAAACGTCTTTTTTCCAAAAGTAAAATATTTTATCAAAGTTGATTTTTCAACCGTTTTTACGTGGCAAGTTTCTTTATGATAAATCGTAACTAGTTTTAACTTGATTTTAGTTTAGTTTACAGAACTCATAATTTTTTATCTACATTCTAGATTCTAGATGCATCAAATCCATAGTTTTGTTTTGTTTCATATTTAAATGTAGTTCAGCTTGTTAAAATTTTAATTACATATTTAATAATTACATTTCAAAAATCCCGTCCAAGCGTTTTTGCGACATTTTGACCACTTTTGATATTTCCCAATCACTGGATGGGAAAACAAGGGCAGTTTTGGTCTTCTTATATTTGTTCTTTGCTCCTTTCTCAGTTTCATTGTCAATGAGCGTCGACGTCATTTGGATTCATTTTAAGTCCCAGAGTTACACACACAAATTACATTTTTATAGATACGGCGTTTTGGTTTTGGAATGACACAATTTTTCATGCATGTACAATTATTTCATTGTGCTGATACAAAACATAAAAGGTTTTGAGTTTTGAGTAACACATGTAAACAAAATGAACTTCAATTAAATGCCATTTCAATAAAGGCAAAAGGTAAATGACCACGATCTTATCACTCAACTCTTGAGTCTCGTGTGTATATAAAATATAAACCGGTTGTGCGTGGATATGCGTGATAATGAGATAAATGTGAAAATTATGTCATGCAAACAAAGCATGCTCGATTCTCAATTCTCATTTCTCCATGTTCAGTGTTCAACATTCAGTATTCAGTATTCAAAGCGTGTAACGTTTTTACGTTTCAATTTGTTTCCTCATTCATTTATTTACTCTTTTCCTTTTTCCTCTGACAAAGAATTTTAATCTTGTGCACTCGAGACTTTGTCTTTATTTTGTGTGCTTCGTCTTCTCGACGGAAATCTTTTTCAGAATTATAAAGCTCAAAATTTCTCTCATTTACCTCTAAAATTATAACACAGCACAAATTTAAAATGCAAAATAAGTCAAGTGTAGCTTTTAGGGCTCTCCTATTTTTGACAAGTTTTTACATCAACTTGTCAAAAATCCCATGTGTGAACGCGGCCAATATTTTATTTGTAATTGGTGGGATTTCAACTCACAGCCATCGAGTTGGACTGGAACCACTTGCCTTTAAACTGGCGGATTTGGGACACAACATAACATTTTTCTCACCCGTCCCGAGTAAAAATCCACATCCAAAAATTAGTGAAATTTGCCCGGGGGAGTTGAAAAAAGCCCATGCGGATTTTGAAGCTAATTATGGTGTTCAAGGCCTGAAAACACGGTTAAAACGTCGATATCACAACCAAGTATTTGAATCCACCACGTTTTTTGACATGAGCTTTGATTTTTGGCAGAGGATTTTCAAGGATGTCGAGTTCAAACGGTGGTTTGGGAAAATGCAGCAAGAAACGAAAGAGTCTCGTGGATTTGATTTGATGGTGATTGACAGTGTTTTAAATGAAGGTGCTCACGCCCTAGCTTTTAAATTAGGCGTGAAAAAAACCATAAGTTACAATTGCATCGGTGTTTTCTTCATGTATGATTTTGATTTTCTCGGAATTCCAAGTGACAACAGCTGGCTCCCCACTTTTGACTTTGTGGTGGCCAATCACGGACAAATGAGTGTACTCCAGAGGATTGAAAATACACTTCACATGCTCGTGCTATATTATCGCTACGCTTACTACCATTTGCCGCGACTTGATAAATTAGCCCGCGAGGAGCTGGAGATGGTGGAAGAAATGCCGGATATAGCTGAGCTGAAGAAAGGTGACGCCCTCTATCTGGTGAATACACATGTGAGTGATAATTTTGCTATGAATCTCCCGCCTTTTGCGGTACCAATTGGCGGGATGCATACAAAGGAATCCCAAGGAATTCTGGACAAGGTGAGATTTAAAACGTAACTATTTTAAATGTTAAATTTTAAGCGGGATTTCTTTCAGCATTTAAATTTTTAATGAGCCCAAATTACGATATTTTTACTTTTCAAGGATCTCGAGACTTTTATCGCTGGAGCAGGCGACGCCGGTTTCATTTTTGTCAGTTTTGGGAGTGCGATGCAAATTTCTTCGATTCCTCCAGAACTTCTTGAAATATTCCTCGATGCTTTCGGGAGCTTTCCTATTCGATTCCTTTGGAAGTGGGAGGGAGAAACGCCAAAAAAGTATCCCGCCAATATTCGATTTCAAAAATGGTTTCCGCAGCAAGATGTCCTTGGTAAAGTTACTAGTAGTTTTTTTGTTATTCATGGTTCTTTGAGATTTTGATGCGAGGAAAGAAAAATGATTTTGTGCTATATTTTATTTAGCACACAAGAAAATCCGCGGTTTTATGAGCCAAGGCGGAATGATCAGTCTCCAACAGGCGATTTTCCATGGAGTTCCTCTCGTAATTATACCAGTGGGCGGTGATCAAGATTTCAATGCGAGGAGGACGCAAGAGGCAGGAAATGGTTTTATACTCGAGTTTTTGGACCTCACTGTTGACGTTCTCAAGGGCGCGGTTCGTCAGCTAACTGAAGACAACAGGTAAAAATTCAACACAAATATCCTTGAATACTGAATAATTGGATTTTTAACCATTTTGTTCTCTTTAATATTAAATATTCAATACTCAATTGGAAATAGGTATAAAAAGAAGGCGTTGGAGCTCTCAAAATTGGCAAAAGATCGTCCCCTTTCCCCCGTGGACACTGCCGTCTTTTGGACGGAATATGTACTTCGTCATGACGACCTCTCCCACCTAAAACCATTGAGTACAAATCAACCATTTTGGCAGTATCGCCAACTCGATGTCTGGGGCATTTTGATCTCTTGTGCCATTTTAATTTTATCCCTTGCATCCTTTCTCCTGTACAGTGCTTTTAAATATATTTTGAGTTTTTCCAGTCATCCTCATCGGCAACATAAAAATGGACATCAAAATCAATCCAATGGAATTAAAATGAAAAGTTCATAATTCATGAGTCATAATTTCTGTCTTTGGATGTTTAATACATGTGCGTAAAAATTATGGTTTTTTGTTTATTGCAGTAGATTTAAAGTACAATTTGAGAAATGCCATTATTTATTATTCATTAATTTAAAAAATTTGAGATTCAAAGATTTTTAAAGATTTAAAAAAAGAGTCAAAATACAAAATACAAAAGACCAATAAGATATTTTTTCTCCATAATCCATGAATAAACATTTTTTCTTATTTCAAAGCAAATGTTCAATCGGCGTAAATTTCAATGGCACTGTTCAATTTGGTCCAAGTCTAAATTCTGTGCATTTTCTATGCTTCGTGCATCTCTCATTTAGTTTCAAGTTTTCAAGATCTCATTCATTTCTGTGTATAAAAATACGCGTTTCCATCCTTTTTACAGACTTGCAATTATTGACCTTTAATCCTCGTCCAGTCCAGTTATAATACCAATATAAATGAATCATGATAAAATAATAAATAAATACACGTGTTTATGATTTTAGTGCATGTTTTATAGCAGAACAACCATTTAGCCATGGTCCACAAGGCAATTATGCACTGTCTCAGACCTCAAGTCTCAGGTCAACGAGGTCAATTCCAACTCCAACTGGAACAAGTCAATTTAAATATTTGAATCCAAAGGAGTCAAAAGTTTTAAAAGTAAAAAAATGATTAAAACACTTGCATCTTGTTACTTGTAAATTGTACAGTACAAATTATCATATTTTTCTTGCATGAAATTCTCAATGGTCAACGCTCAATTCTCAACAGAGCAAAATGGTTCATTGCGTTTTATTTATCATTTATCATGCAAACGAGGCTGAAAAGGCTCTATAAACTCTTTGTACAGAGAGAGAACAATCATTTAATTTAAATGCTCTGTAAATAAAGAAGGCTATTGAGCGTTGAGCGATGAACGGGTAAAAAGACAAAAGACGTGTGGCTTGTCACTTGTGACATTTACATGTAAACTAAATTTTGGAAATTCATTTCTAATTAAATTCTGTAGCATATTTTTGTCCTCTAATGACAGTTGACCGTCAAATGTTAAATGTGCATCTGTTTCCTTTCTTGACTCTTGATTCTTGACACTTGACACTTGACACTTGACACTTGACACTCCCAATGAATTTTCATCTGCATCTCTTTTCTCTTGTCTGGCATTAACATAATATTTTAATAGTTTTAATCAAAAGTCAGAAAGGAAAGTGACAAGTTGTGTAAAATACAAGATGCGTTTTGGTTCGTGACGGCACAAGATTCAGAATTCACAAGTTCATTGGATTTTTGATAGGGAGGACGGAAATCCTGAATCCGGGGTCCATATTTAGTCTATATGCCAAAAAACTCACAACTGCCAGTTCAAAACTCAAGACTCGAGACTCAAGACTCAAGTTGACTTTGATTAGATCGCGGGCGGAAACGACAAATCCCAAACCCCAAATCACAAATCACAAATCAAAACACATGAAATAGCAGTCTCTCAACATAAAAAGTTGCAACAGTTTTTGTAAATCCTTCGAGTTCAAATTAAATCTTGTCACGTATTTATCCTTCGAACCACTTTGGATTTTTCCACTGTGTTCTGTAGAGTGTTGAGTGTTGAGTGACGAGTATTGACTCTTGAGCCGTTTGTCTCTGTTTCTGTTTGTGTTTTTTTTAAATAGAACCCAAAATCCAAAACCCAGAATCAAAATCCAGAACCGGGAACCGGGAAAACTTTAAATGACAAAAATAAAAAGTATATTTTTAAGTGTGTTTGGACTCGCTTTAGTTGTCTGCGGGTCCGCGGCAGTGAAGCCAGCTAGAAATTATGTGACAGTTGGGAATTATGTGCTTGAACCAAGGTATAAAAATTAATTCTAGGTTCTAGATTTTACAGCCATTCACGACAGTTCATTATTCATTAAAATCCTATTGCATTGATTTTCATATGAATTCTGGCTCATTGTCATTTTTATTGTGATTCGAATTTTGAATTTGACTTGAAAATTGTATGCGTATGAATTTGTTCTTTATCCAAAGGCCAACGGCACCCACTGAATTTGAGACTAAAACATGGCAAGTCGCCGCGGCTTTGTACAGGGTAAAGTCCACTTTTGTTTCTTATTTTTATTTCATTTTATTTTACAGCGTACCACTTGAAAATTGGACATGGAAAATTCAGAATTTCCCTACATTTCAGCATAAAGTTTTCATCATGTTTAACTTTGATGGAAAAAAATGACAGGGCAAAACCCATGTAAATTTTGTGATAAATATTGACAGAGTGTTACCATAGTAATTACTATGGCACAGATTGTGAGACAGTCGAAGACTGTAGACTGTAGACTGTCGATACAGTAGGAGTTAGGAGATAACGGAGAGGGTGTAGTGGTATACGACCTGGCATGTTACCAGTGAGTGCGGTGGTTCAATTCCCCGACTCGATTAACTTTTACTTATTCTTAGTCTGATTCTATCAATGTTTAGTAATAAAAGCATGAATTTTTGCACTCATTTTCCTTTGAATAAAAAGGAGGTGAACAAAACGAACAATGGAAATTTCGTCCAATCGCCTTTGAGTTTGACAAGTTTGATGGTGATGCTGAATGCGGGCGCTGAGGGTGAAACGGCTGCGGAAATTCAAACCGTTTTCCAATTTGGAACTGATTCTTCATTTACCACTGAAAATCATACAGAAATTCTCAAGTCTCTAAATCAGGTAAAAAATGAGCTCCATTTTAGATTTTGAGGATCAAACTTGAGAATTTCAACCATTTAAAATCTTAAATGCACAAACTATAAAAAACTTTCTCTAATTTTTAATGGTCCGACCTCAGACTGCAGACAAAGATTCGGGTGTGGAGTTGGTCACAAGCAGTCGAATATTCTCCAACAGCCAGAACTCTAATATTCGTCAAGATTACAAAACGGCTGTGAGTTCTTTGGGGAAAATAGAAACCTTGGATTTTACGAACCCGAAACAAGTTGTGGAGAAGACGAACGAGTGGGTGAAAACTCAAACACACGGGAAAATCTCAAATCTGGTGGAAGAAACGGATTTCCATGATGAAACTGCTGCGGTTCTGCTCAACGCCGTTTATTTCAAAGCTCCATGGAAAACGGAATTCAACAAGAGCCTGACAAAAAAGGCAGATTTCCACGTCAGTGAAACTGAAACTGTTCAAGTTGACATGATGCACATTACTGGAGTATTCCCGTACATTGATTCGCCCGAACATAAAGGGTCTGCAGTGGTTTTGCCGTATAAAGTAGGAATTTATTCTCCACTTTAATCCTCATCCTGAATCGTTCTCTTTTGTTTTGTGCATAAAAACGCTGTTTATTTTTTCATTCCAGGGCGATCGAATGAGCATGATCATCTATTTGCCACATGTTGGACATAAGTTGTCCAGCCTGGACGAAACACTGGAGTATTTAGTTCCCTCGGAAGTCCGCAACCTAGCAACAGTCCGCAAATCCCAACTCTCGCTTTATCTCCCCAAATTCAACATCAGCTCATCTCTGGACCTAAAACCCGTTTTGACAGGCGTAAGTCTTCTGAAAAAACAATCAAAGTTCAAAGTTCAAGCTCATCAAATATCAAATGTTGTACGCTTTAAAATAATTTTTTGATTTTTCATTGACTTGAATCTTAAAACTTGGAAATTCCAGTTGGGCGTCCAAAAAATGTTTAATAGAGCCACGGCGAATTTTACTAAAATGACAACAACCCCAGAATTTCACGTGTCTAAAGTTCGTCAACAAGTTTTTTTCCAAGTGAATGAAGAGGGCGAAGAAACCGCAGCTGCTATAGGTTTGCCTTTTTTCTCCTTTCTCTTTATTTTTTGTTTTTTAGTCTAGTCTTTCCACTTTTTCTTTATATGCTTTTACATTTTACAGTTTTGTGAAGTCGAAACAAATCTACAATGGTACACTTCTGATTCTAATTTAATAAAAATCGGTCAAAACACATGTCAAAGGGCGTTTTGCCATAATCGTTCAAAAATTTTGAGAAAATGTCAAAACAAACGCATTTCAACTAATGTAAACACAAAAACAGTGTTTATTCTGGATTCTGAATTCTGGATCCCGTTTTTTTTTATTCATTGCTTTTATTTATTCATTTATTTAGAAGTTCATGGTATACGCCCAATGCCCTTTGGACCAACGCTTAACGTGAACCGACCCTTCATGTTCCAAATATTTGACGAGATCACAGGTGCCATATTACTGAGTGGACAGATTACAAATCCCAAAAATTTTCCGTGAGAAAATCTAATCTAATCCATAGGTTTAGAGCCATAGAGTTTGACACAAAAAAAAACAATAAAATATGATTGATGAATATCGAAAAATACAAAATGGCAGAGTTTTAGTACTTTGATTTCTTTAAAAAAACGTTTAATTATTTTGAAAGTTGGAATTTGAAATGATGTAAAAAAAATATGTCTCGTTTTAAAATTTGGTTTTTTTGAATTTTTAAGAACCCCGCCTCCTGCTACTATGACACCGGCAGTCACTCGGAAGCCAACCAATCCAAATTCACCATCAACAACTACACAAGGAGGTGGAAAGGCCAAAAACAATTTTATGGCGCCACTTTTAATCTTTTGCATCATTCTTTTGGGCGGGAGAAAAATGTGGTGAAATAGGATGAATGATAAATGATGATTCATCCCACTGAGAATATTTTTACCACTAGAGCGAGTTCTACCAGCAGCTTTGAGCTCTGAGTACAAAAAAACTTTTTAGATACAGTCGTTTCAATAAAGATTAAATATAGTTTTACACTTTTGTCCCACGAAAATGAACCACTGGGTTTTTTTACTATTTCGCCAAAACTAAAATTGATGCTAACAAATAATTTACATATTATTTTCATGTAATTTAATGTAAAGCACAAATTGCTTTTAAAAATAAAACTCTTGTTATGTATATAAAAAACTCGTGTGTTAATTAAATCTGAACATTATTATTATTTTTATCTTGGTTGTCATGGTGATTATCAAAATGCTGAACAATTTCCTGTTTTTCTGTCCCTGGAAATCGGACACAAATGAGAAAGTCGGTCGGAGGCTGAGGAAAAGAAATGGAATTGTTGTAGACGAGCACAACATCATATTCAATTTCTTTCGCGGGGTTGGAATTCAAATGGTCTAGGATTTGCGCCTCAATCGACTTCCAACTAAAAGCGGGCAGTTTGTGGTGCGAGGTGAGTTTTCTTTTTGTCCCGGGTGACTTCAGGGCCAAGTTGTACCATTCAAACGGACCGCCAAGTTCCTCTGGGAGAATTTGGGTCAAAATCCGGTATGTTTGTTCCGCAGGGATCGTTTCAACGGATGTCTGATTATCATCCTCGCTTTGGTTTTGGTTTCGATTCTGATTGAGAATAAATTCCTTCCGGAGAACCATCTGAAGAGCCAATGGAATGTTTATTGTTTCTGTTTCGTTTTCTGATCCATTTTTATGGAAAGTCATGTAGCTGAATCCACGTGAAAAAAAATAAAAAAAATAATTTAAATTCTCCACGTGAATCGCGAATTTTTAAACACTTTATTCGCTATTGGTGAACATGGGTAAAAGCACAATTTTTTATTAACAACTCACGTGATCTTTCGAATCGGATCGAAAAAATTCTGATTGGACGTGGAATTACGATTGGCATTTTCAATTGTACTAAATGTTTCTTGATAGGACTGGATAAAGGCGGAACAGCCCTCTCTCTCAAGTGTGGGCAGCAATATCTCCAGGCGAAGCACGTCCTTCTTACCAGCGGATGTTCTCGGGCTACAGGCAAAACACAAAGTAACAAGAGCAGCCAACAGAGGAAAAAGTAAAACCGTCATCTTCATTCTTGATCCTTGGTTCTTGATTTTTGATGACCCTCCGCTCCCAAACGTATTTTATTTTTGTTCTAAAAAGAGTAGAAAAATGCATCACAAAATTATTCCAATAAAAATGAAACTCGGGGAAATTCAGGGAATACGAAAACGTTTGCTAAAAGCGACAGCTACTAGCTGAACGAGTTTGAAAAATACTGAATAAGGAATGATTGTGATATCCTGTGTTGTTCTGTTGTTCGACTGTTGTTACTTACATGAAATTCAAGTGGATTTCTGGATTTTTGGATTTTTGGAGGCGGAATCAATTCAATTCAAGTCAAAGGGAATCAAGTGTTGTCATGTTTCTGTGACTTTGTGCTTTTTGGCTCTCACTTTTATAGCCAGATTTGAAGAGGCTGAGAATTGAGAATTGAGAATTGAGACTTTAGACGCAAAACCAAAATTGAAATGCGAGATGAGGGACGTGTGGGTTTTGAGATGATTTTTAACCTTATTTTTCCTTATTTACACTGTTTAATGTTTACACAGTTTCTACTGGTTTCTAATTTCTCTTTCTTTTCTGCATGTTCGTAGTATAGTTTCACTGGTAAATTGGGAATTGCCAACCAACAAAATGATCCTTCGACCTTCGACTGCCGACATGTCCAGGAGATTAAGTGACATTTACTGGTAAATTTTTCAAAAATCGAGAATCCAGAATCCAGAATCGAGTCTGTCTTTTATTATTTATTATTTATTATTTATTATGCAGTTGGAGTTTTGAGCTTTGAGTTGGTTTAGGTCGCCAACTTTTCAACTTGATTTGGATTTCCCTGGAAATCCTAGAAATACTACAAATCCTAGAAATTTAGTAAACAAACAATCTTCAGCAGTTTTGTGGATTGTAAATGGTACATTTTACAACTTAGACGTGTGTGCAAAATTATAAATTGGATTTCAATGGGACGAGGAGGAAAATCCTGATGAAATAAATAATAGATAAATAAATGCATATTTTTATGATTTCAGTGCATGTTTTATAGCTGAACAATCATTTATCCATAATCCATAAGTTAAACGTGTACTTTCTCAGTTCTCATGTCTCAGGTCACCGAGGTCAACTCCAAGTCCATTTGAGTTGATTTGAATTTTCAATTTACCAAGAAACAAGAAACAAGAAACAGCAAATGCGCAGTTCATTTTAACAAGAAAGTCCAGAGCACAAAACACAGAAGCCTCTGTAAATTTTTTTCGCAGCATTTTATTTATTTTTATTTTATTACATGTTGCAGAAACACACACCATTTTTGTTATAAATTAATTAATTTGCAATGTTTATATTTTTCATTTCTTTATAAATCATAAATATAATGCCGACTGTTGACTGTCCACTATTTGCTGATTCATCTCAAATCTCAAATCTCTTTTACACGTAAATCAGTCGGCGTACTTTTCATCAAAGTCTTTTCCTCTTTCTTTCTTGTTGACAAATGATAAATGATAAATGACAAATGGGAGATGATTAATTGGTTAACCTTTGACTCGTCGTACGACAAAGAAGAAAGTTGTAACAGCTCAAGTTTATGAGGAATCTACAATTTACAAAAAATGTTACATTCTACTTTTTTTTCTCCGCCAAACCAACACCCAAAATCCAAAGAAATCTTATTCAAATATTATCAAAATCACATTGACACATGCGCTTCATTTTTTGTAATCCTGTATTAAAATTTGTTTTGGTGATTTTGATGACGTTTTTAAACAAATTGTCAATATCTTGAAAGATTTAGGTACTTAAAATGTAATTAGTCATAATTAGCCAGTCATCCGCTTCATTTTGTAAAAATGAGTGCAGTGATATTTTATACTGACATTATTGTGAGCATGAACCTTTAAATCCATTTAACTTCACTGCAAACTTTTTACCCTCCGCATTTAATTTCTTGGATGCATTTTATATGACTTTTTTCTCTTGTTCTAGATTCCAGATTCAAGAGACTCTCGCTCCTATCTTTGCATTCCTGCGAGTCTCGTGTTATTACTTTGTCCCATTTAAAATTTACAGGAAGGATCAAGTTAGCAGAAAAGTCAGAGGATGAAGCGAGTTAAGAGGTATTTGCATAAATGCAGAATGTAGAATGTAGAATGTACATTCTGCAAGTCCCATTTCCCATTTTGCCTGTGCTCCACTTAACAATTAACCCAACTGCATTTTTATTCAATATTAAATTATTTGCCATTCATTTCCTTTTTTCTTTCGGGATAAGAAAGGTTCCAAGTGTGATCAAACACGAGAATTTGCGTGTAGTTTTCCAACTGTTGAATATTGAACATGTTTTTTCATACTTTTGGAAAAACTTTTGCATTTCTGATTGCTATTGGCATTTCTTACATTGGGGTTTCACTTTCAACTGCCCAAGAAAATGATATTAAGTGTGATGAGACTCTCAAGATTTCAAGAGACGTTTTGGAACTACTCAAAGAATATCAAAAACTGTTGAGCAGTGATGAAAATGAAGAAGATGAGAGTCAACTCGCCAGGTCCAGATCAAGTTGGGAGCAGACTGCTCAAGACTTGTCCTCAAAATTGGAGAAAATGACCGTTTCAAAAACAAGTAAATAATTACAAAAAAAAACAAACTCACAAAATTTTGTCAATTTATTAATTATACTAAAATTCAAAAGTCATTTTCACCCCGTGTTTTGTAATTTGTGAGAGATTGAAAATTTCATGAATATTTTTTGCATAGGTTCGGTTAAAACAGTGGAAAAAGAAGCAAAGAAACTGTACTATGATTTTAGTATTAGTTACATTGACGGAGCTCCAGATGGCGTTAAAGCTCGGAAACTGTTGGCGGCAAATGGTGAATTTCCAGGGCCGATGATTGTTGCAAATTTGGGAGATGAAGTGACGATCCGAGTGACCAATAATATAGAAGAAGAAGAGTACTCCACCACGATTCATTGGCACGGGATTTTTCAAATTGGCAGCCAGTTTCAAGATGGCGCTGAGGGCGTGACTCAGTGCGGAATTCCACCCGGCAAAACTCAAATCTACAATTTTAAGTTGGAACAAACTGGGACATTTTGGTGAGTATTTTTTTGGTTTTGATTTTTTTTGTAGTTTTTTGGTGGGCCAAATTATTTTCTTAATCCAATTTTTTCCACATTTTTTGTTTCTCTATATTCTCAATAGGTGGCACTCGCATGAAGTTTGGCAATACACAGAAGGTCTCTTTGGTCCATTGATAATTTTGAATCCGGATCAAAATGACCCCAGTGACCCCTACATTGGTCGTTATGACCCAGGAGATGAAATAGTTCTCATGCTTTCCGAATGGAATCATTTATCCGCGGCGGAAATTTCAAAGTGGTATTTATCCGCCACCAGTGAGGGCAATGAACCACTTCCGGAGTCCATTCTCATCAATGGGCGAGGTCGCTACCCCTGTGATCAGGTAGAGCCCTCCTCGACCTTGACCTGTGACCCCGACCTCCAAACTGCCTGGCGCTTCTGGGTGACCCGAGGAAAAACCTACCGAATCAGAGTGATCAATTCGTCCGGATTCACATCCTACAATTTTTCCATCGATGGGCACAAACTTGAAGTGATTGAGACGGATGGGAATTTAGTCCAGTCAAAATCCAGTGAAGGTGAAGGCCCTCTTGTGGATGTCTTTTCAATCGCCCCAGGACAACGAGTTTCAGTTCTTGTCACGATGAACAGTGAAGATGTCTCAGAATTCGCCATCCGCTCTGTCGCCCTCACCCAATATTTTCCGGATGCAGGTCCGGACATCCGAACAAATCCGGGTGCGTTCATTCCAGAAACTCATGCAATCCTCCAGTACGAGCAGTCTGACACCACCCAGAAAAATCTCCGCAGAAAATATCAGTACCCATTCCAGTATTTTCAAAACATTGAGGGGCAAGATGACCCCATCACGTGCTCTTTTCAATCTTCCGAAAATCCCGCCATCTCTGAAGTACCGGCGTCCCCAAATCCAACTCCAAATCCGCCGGTTGATGAAGAATCTGGTCCTGTGGTCCTTCTGGACGAATCGACGCTTTCGTCAGTAAATGGCCCCGCCCCGCCGGGCCCACCCTCTGATATGCTTCAAGTTCTCCTCAATATTGAGAACAATGAAGATCCGGAGGACATTGATCGCGGCTTTTATTTAACATTCAACGGGATGTCCTATTACTTCGACTACAAGAGCAAGGACGATTACGACGAATTCTACACACCCCTTTTGACCCGCGTGCTCAATGAGCAGCCCATCCCTCCGTCCGCTCATCCCATTTACCTCCCTCAGCTGGGTCAAACTATTCAGATTGTTGTTAATAATCGGGATGGTGGACCACACCCACTTCATCTCCATGGCCACCGCTTTTGGGTGTTGGGGCAGGGCAAGGAAAATGATGGGGATTTTGTAGAGGATGACGACGATTTTCCTTTGGATCTGAACGGGGTCACTCGAGACACTGCATTTGTTGAAGCCAGTTCTTGGCTCGTCCTTCGTTTTGTCGCTGATAATCCCGGCGTTTGGCTCTTTCATTGTCACATCCAATGGCATGCGATGGGCGGACTAACGGTCGCCTTTATTGAGGCAGAGGAGGAGCTGAGAGAACGAGTCGAGAAAATTCCGGAAGAGACCAAGAAAATTTGTGGGTATAACGGAATTGAGTTGTACTAAATTCTTCATTAATTATGTCAAATGTACAATATTAAAAATAGCAAAATAGCAGCATGGCAAATCGGGCTCTTTCTGTATCATTAAATTTTAAATCCTGTGATTTTGCGTAATATTTTGCATTAATTTAATGTAGCATGACTTGATTTTTACATAGAATATTTAGTTGTCATTTTTTCCTGCTCATCTTGGATTCATAATATTTGAATAGTTTTAATCAGACGGTAGAAAGAAAAGAGTAAAGTTGTGTAAAATACAAAATAAAAAAACGCTTTGGCTGCTGACGGCACCGGATTTCGAGGTTCATTTGATATTTGATTTTTGATAGGAAAGACGGAAATCCTGAGTCCTGACGTAACTCGTCAATAATTCAATATTTATTCCATTTTCCTCTTGTTCATCACCCAATTTTCACTGTCCACTGTCACCGCCTAAAATATACATGACAAAATATAAAATATAAAATACGCATGACTCATTTCCGATGGTCAAATGACAAAATGTCAATTTTCAATGTTAAATTGTCGATTGTCTATCAATAAAAATCAAAACGCTGCCTCGTAAATTGCAAATTGCAGGCGTCATATTCAGAATTACGCATCACTCATTTTTGTCTTAGTGTCAAACCTCAAAAACTCACAATTCAAGACTCAGCACTCAAGACACAAGCGAATATTCAACTTCCAGTCAATAATTTTGAGTCTCATCCGATCGCCAGCGGAAACGACAAACCCCAAACTCCAAACTCCAAACCACAAAGCAAAAACAAAAAACATGATAATAAGATTGAAACTTTCTGTAAAACCTCCGAGTTAAATTCAAATATTCTCAATTATTTATCCTTCCAACCACTGGATTTTTCCACTGTGTTGCGTTGAGTTGTGCTGAGTGTTTAGTGTTGACTCTGAATTTTTTTGTCTCCGTCTCTGTAACCGGAAACATCTAGAATCGATAGTCGAGATCAAAATCAAAACCGAGAACCGGGAAAATTTGAAATGACAAAAATGAAAAGTATATTTTTGTGTGTGTTTGGCTTCTCTTTATTTGTCTACGGCTCCGCGGAACGTCACGAAGGTGAAGATTATGAGAATTCAGACGACGTTGATGAACCTAAACCAAGGTATAAAAATGAATTCTAAATTCCAGATTCTACAGCCATTCCCGACCGTTTATAATTCATTAAGATTAAATCCTATTCCATTTATTTTCATCCGGACTCCGGCTGATTTTTCATGTACTTGTAATTGTGATTTGAATTGAAATTGAAATTTTATGCTTCTGAATTTCTTCTTTTTCCAGCCTAAAGATAGTCACTGAATTTGAAAAAGATACCTCACAAGTGGCGGCCACTTTGTACCAGGTAGAAGACGTTTTTAATTTTATTTTATTTCATTTTTCATTTTCCACAATCCACAATCCACAGCGTATCAATTTCACACTCAACATTTTGTCATAATGTTTAAATTCGATGGGGAAAAAGAAAGGACAAAAAATGGGCGAATCTCAAGTCTCAAGATTCCCGACAAAACAAAGCAATGTCAAAAAATATTCATTTTTTTTTATTTGAATAAAAAGGGCGTCAAAAAAACGGAGCCTGAGCTCAAAAATTTTGTCATGTCGCCCTTGGGATTAACAACGGTGATGGTGATGCTGAACGAGGGGTCTCGAGGAGAAACAGCCCGGGAAATTCAAACCCTTTTCGAATTTGGAACCAATTCTTCATTTACCCTTCGAAATCACACGCAAGTCCTAAATTCTCTACAAAATCAGGTAAGAAATCAACTCCATTCTAGATTTTGAGAATAAAATTTGAATTTCAACCGTCTTCAATTTTAAATGCATAAACCATAGAAAATGTTGTATAATTTTGACCTCAGACGGGGGCCAAAAATTCGGGTGTAGAGTTGCTGACAGCAAGTCGGATTTTTGCCAACAGCCAGAACGCCAACCTCCTTGAAGATTACAAAACGGCTGTAAGTTTACTGGGCAAAGTGGAAACCTTCAGTTTTGCAGACCCGAAACACGTTGTTGAGAAGACGAACGAGTGGGTGAAAAATCGGACGCGGGGGAAAATCTCAAAGCTGGTGGAAGAAAAGGATTTTAGTGGAGAAACTGCTGCGGTTCTTCTCAACGCCGTTTATTTCAAAGCTCCATGGAAACATCCATTCAACAGCAGCCTCACAAAAAAGCAAGATTTCCACGTCAGCGGAAATGAAACTGTTCAAGTTGACATGATGAACATTTTAGCCGAATTCCCGTACGCGGATTTATCAGAAGATGAAGCAGTGACCGCCGTGTTTTTGCCGTATAAAGTAAATTTCGAATTTATTCTCCACTTTAAAGTCATCCTTACGCTTTTTTATTTTCATTTTTCTATAAAAGTCCCGTGCATAGAAAACGCTGTATTTTTGTATTTTTTCATTCCAGGGCGACAGATTGAGCATGATTATTTATTTGCCATGGGAAAGAAGCAATTTGTCCAGTCTGGAGAAAAACCTGAATTATGTTCCGTCAGAAATTTATAACAGAGCAGAGCCCCGGGAAATTTCGCTCTATCTCCCAAAATTCAACATCAGCTCAGCTCTCGACCTAAAACCCGTTTTAAACCATGTGAGTTGTTTCCTTAAAAAAATCATGTAAATTTCAAAATTCAAACCTCATCAAATATTTTCATGTTTAAAATAATCCATTGATTTTTCATCCATATTAAAACTCCAGTTGGGCCTCCAAAAAATGTTTAACGGAACCACGGCGGATTTTTCGAAAATGTCCTCAGCCCAAGAATTTCACGTGTCCAAAGTACGCCAGCAAGTTTTTATAGAGGTGAATGAAGTGGGAACGGAAGCCGCAGTTGCCACAGGTAACTTTTTCAGCTTCTTTTAATTAACGCGTCACAATCATTAAAACCATTTATAATTTTCACCCGAGCCAAAATTTAAAATATAAATGAAACTAGAAAGATTTTTATTCGTTTTATCACTTTGTTGTTCTTGTTCTTGTTGTTGGATTTCTTCAGGAGCTACCGGCGTGGGACCTGTTTCCAGGACAACTGTGTTTTATGTAAATCGTCCCTTCGTCTTCCAAATATATGACAATGTCACAGGCGCCATTTTGTACACTGGACGAGTCCGGAACCCCAACTGGTGAGAAAAACCCATAGAGTTTGATCCATAGATTTTCATCTAAATAAAATATTATTTGTGAACCTTGAAAAATACAAAATGGCCGAGTTTTAGTACTTTGATTTCTTTAAAAAGGTTGAATTATTTTGGAGGTTGGAATTAGGAATAATGTCTTGTTTGAAATTTTTAAGGACCCCGCTTCCCCTAAAATCTGGCAACAATGTGACGGAAACAACAACAACTGAAAAAACTGAAACAACCGAAAGTTCCGGTGGTACGCCTACTAATTCTCCTCCGAAGACAAATACTACCAAAACGCCCACAACAACAACAACTTACAAGCCAGTCGATTCAACAGAAAAATCTGGACAGGCCAAAAATAATTTTATGGCGCCACTTTTCATCTTTTGCTTGATTCTTTTGGGCATTTAAAAATTTGGTAAAAAATGATGACTAGTGAATGGTGAATACTTTTTACCCACGTAACCGTTAACTTTTTGAGCTGTGCAAAATTCTTGACGCTCCACTTTTTATTATAAATTTTAAACTCTAAATTCAACGCCGCTCTGCTTTGAACATTTGAACATTTGAAAACTGTGCCATCTTTTGATTCTAGAAATTGAGCAACGAATCTTCATCATTTTTCGTACACTTTTCATAAACTTGAATAAATAATGAATTAAATTGAATCCAAATGAATTATTTTACCCGAGTTTATTTTACTCCTTTCTCATCAATCAGCAAGCGCAGATAGGCTAAATGACAAATGACAAAAGAGAAAGCTAGAAAATCCACACGTCGTTTTTGTTTATAACCGCACATTTAGAGGATTTCTCATTTTTTCCCTTTTTTCTCATGAAAGTTCAAACCAGAAAGCAGAAAGCAGAAACGACAGGCACATGCGGTGGCTAAAAGATAGCAGATTAGCAATTTTTGCATCTCATCTTCCAGCAGTTGGTTTGAATTTTAGACTTTGGATTCGGTGCATTTTCATTGCCTTGGGCTTTGAAAATGGCGCTTTTCTCCTTTCTACAAATGAGACAGCTCAAAAATCCAAAGTGTTTTCTAACTCATACCCAAAATAATTCTTTACCTAAAAATAATAGTGATTCATACGCAACAAGTTTAATAGATGATAACAGTTTTTTTGAAAATGGATCAACGGATATTTTATTTTTCTCCACCATTAAAAGACTCAAAATTAAATTTACATTAAAACTGAGCACAACATCATGCTCAAGACTCAAATGTCAAATGTCAAATGTGCATCTGTTTTTTTCTTGATTCTTGACACTCCTCAGCCATTTTCCTGCTCATCTTGGATTCATAATATTGTTATACTTTTAACCAGACCAGACGGCAGAGAGGAAAGTTTAAAATGTGGTTTGGTGCCTGACTCCTGACTGCATCCGATTTGGAAGTTAATTTATTTTTGATTTTTGATAGTGAGGACGGAAATCCTGAGTAAAGAGTCATGACGTAATTCTTGAATGTTTATCCATTTTCCCCTTGTGCATCACACACTGTCCGTTGTCCGTTGTTCGTTGTCCACTGCCAGCTTTATTTTCATTTTCAGTACCTAATTAGTAAATTCAAAGCTCCAGGGATCAGTGGCCAGTGGCCAACGACCACAAAAAGGAAAACTGACGTCATCTGGAAACTGGAAACAAAACAAGAAACTCAAAAAGAAAATGACGAAAACCTAGATATTTCTGTGTTCCACTGACCGTGAAAAGGAGGAACAAAGATGCTCTCAAGTAAAAAATGCAAAAGATTCGTCACTCATTTCCGATGGTCAAATGTGCACGACTTTAAACATTATATAAAAGAAAATTGCTCAATAAGTGGTTTTGATTTGACATTTAACATTTGACACTCGAGACTCGAGTTGACTTTGACTTCGTCATATTAATTTGCAGTTGAAAGGAAAGTTGATGGTTTTATTTTAATTTCAGCTTTAGTCTGATGAATAACAAATGAGAAAAGTAATTTTTTAAAGTGTAAATCAAACGCTGTTCAACATTTCAAGAATTTTTGTTGCTTTTCATTTTGGATTTTTGATAGAAATGAGAATCAAATTGCCTCAAAAGTATTTAGAATTTAGACGCATGGACATTTTACGGATTTAGTAGGACGAGGGAATGTGGACCACCCGGCGCTGTCAACAGAATCAACACCTCCGCCGCAATTAACCTCGGAGTAGATGGTGCATTTGTGAGTGCCCGCTGAATACCCCGAGACGAATGGACCACCCACGAGATTTATGCAGGAATTCCCGCTGTTCACATTTATGCAGTTTTTCCTCCCACTCTGTTTGCACACGTAAATGCTGCTCCCCGATTGCCAAGGCAAACACGCCGCATCAACCTCACTCACAATGCTCAACACAGCAAAGAGCAAAACAACGGAAACGGAATGAAAATGGAGGAATTTCATCTGCAATTAAAATCAACAGAAATTTCAAAATATTATCATGTTTTTGGACAAGAAATTTAGACAAAGTTCAAATTAATTTTACCTTTTAAAATTTGGAAACGTGTTTCTTGGAGAAAGTTGAAAAAAGTAGAAGCTTTGAAAATTAAGGCTTGGCTCTCGGATGGATTGGAACTGATTCTTTTGGTAGTTTAGAGTTTTGAGTCTGTAGTTTGATGATGCAAATCAAGCCAATTCGCCTGATTTTTATATCCCCAAAATCACATTTTGTTGTTTGTTTTACGACTAAAACGTTTTCCTGTGAATTCCAACTGAATGAATTAAATTTCGGTCCTTCAGAAAACTGATTTTGATTACTTTTCACGTTCATTTTCGATTCCATTCCCAGGAATTTTTGGCAGACGATTGAAAATTCAAACCCAACAAAAATAGCAATTGGATAAAACAAGGACAAAAAGCCTTTTAAAATAATATTTGTGCTTTAAACCAGGCGTTTGTCAGGAATTTTCATGCAGACAAAGTAAATGAAATTTTCTGTAAAAGAGCAAAACAAATGAGAGAGAATTCCTGTGAAGTCACAGTTTGTATTCATATTTTATGCATTTTAAATGTAAACACAGATTGTTAGTGGTTTGTGGTGTGATCTCGTTGTTTTGCGGTTACAAGTTGTGCCGGTTTTCATGTGCAGAGGTTGTTTTGCTGTTAATACTGCCGGCTGCATCGCTGATGATTGAATTTTGTATTCCGCTTTGTATCTCACTTTGTGTTAAGCTGCCGATTCATGTTTTACCATCCCAGTTTGTGCAGCTCATGTTTATTTATTTTGCACTGTCTTTTACTTTCCCCCTACTAAATTCAATTTCTGCTCCAACTTTAGGTTTAGAAACCCTCTGACTGATAAAAAAGCCTTGGAAAAAGCCCGCCGTCTTTCAAATGATCTTTGTTCGTCCAGATGGGTGAACTCGTTCACTCACACTTTTACTATTTACTATGCCTTTCAGATCTGACCACCGACCACTGAGTAATGTGAAAAATCACTGAATCGTTTAGTTACAATTTCACATTTTCTACGTGCTGCACAGAAATGTTTATGAATTTGTCATGTCCGTGAAGTTATACCGACATACCGACGACGAATCATACCGATGCCCATAGCCTTTTTGTTTCTCAATAGAATTTCTCCAATGTTTTTCTAAA
>JAQGBH010003310.1:0-20358 GCA_034698265.1 Sminthurinus aureus | reverse complement strand
TACGTTTGGCACCATCGGTCTTTATTATGGCTATATTAAAGCCATTACGTCTCAACTTCCCACAATGATTTCACTGGCCAATTCACTGACCCAAAGTCTACAAAGACCGAATCCACATAAACCGATAGAAATTAACACTTTGGACAGAAACACACCACTTGGATTTGGATTCAGAATCCGGATCCGGACCCAGATCAGAATGAGGATTGAAAATTTTGTCAAATCCATTCTTCAGCGGCCTTTTCGTACCAATTTACTCATCTATTTTCCATTCTCGATGTACTCGTCTATTTTTTTAGTTCCTGCACTTTTGCTCCTGGATCCAACTTTCCCCATATTTTGGACAAGTTTATGCCTCGGATCAAATTTTACAGGGATTTTCCGTTTTTTCTGCCCTCTCTTGTTCATTTTGGACCTCATTTTTTACTTTTTTTACATTTCGCTCATGTACATTGCTGGCTTTGCCATGTTCTGTTTTATGATGGGTAGTGGACAAGACATGGAAGAAGCTGTCAAAAAATTAAGGTACGTTGGCATTTTCCATTCACACAGCTCAAACTTTGGTTTTGGAATTTGATTTTAACTGCTAATTTACTTTCAACTTTAGATCGAGAGGTGGACTTGAAAACTCTAGGAAATATCTACACACCATAAAACTTCAGTTACTTCTCTTCAACCAAATCTTCTCAACAATCGTCTACTTGGCTAAACTTATTGCATTCTCCGGCTCTATCGTTGGAGGATTTGGAGCAATCAAATTTTCCCGTTCGGATCCAATCTTCGCAGCTCTTGCTGGATTTGTCTCTCTCCAAGCAATTATGGTCAACTTTATGCTTTTTGACAAGGTCTGTCAGTTCACGGACAAAGTTGCAGAGCTCAAAGAGAAACTTATGGAGAAGGCGAGACATCCCAAACAAAATGCAAAGACAAGAGATGAATACAAAAGAGTTTGCAGATCCGTTCAGAGTTTGGGGATTCAAGCGGGTAGATTTTATGTGATGGACAGAGAAAATACTCTGACTTTCATGGATTTTGTCATTAACCAAGTCATCAGTCTACTCGTCACATTTCCATAATCAATAATCAGTAGTTCATAACACAGAAAACAGGCTTCTAGAGAAGTCATGAGGATTTATGAAATCAGGATAAAAGTCGGGAGCTTTTAATACCAAACCTGTGAAATAGAATCCACACCAAATCTCATTGATTTTGTACTGAGCAACGTTGTCAAAATAATTAAATACACAGAAGCAAGTTTGTTTTGTGTGCTTTAGGGAGAAAGAAAACAAAAGATAATAATGTTGCGGCAAGAAAACGAGTCACCTCCGTCTCTCTCTCTCTCAATTATTATTAGAATGAAAATTATCCTTAATATGTTGTATAAATTGAAAATCTACATCAAAAATAAAAAATCTAATCAAGCGAAAGCATCAAGAGTTCATAGTCCAAACAAAATACAGAGACCAGAAACTACGAATCAAAAATCAAAATACACAGATAAAAAAAACAGCATAGGAGAAACTCGTCTTTTTTCAAGCTTAAATAATGTCTTTTTATTTTACTATTTTTTTGCAATTTTAACTACCAGTTTATTATTGTACTCAAAACGCATAACTCAAAAAGTTAAAGGTAAGGAAAAAAGTCTCATAAATTAGTGAATAAACTAACTAAAGTACAACAATGAATTATTAGACGTCTGAAAAAGGATTTTCAATTTGATATCAAGAGTCGGATAACATAAAAAATGAATAGCAAAAAAAATAGTATAATATTATAAACTTGTCATGTTTTAAGTTCTAAGGCTAGCTTTTAAACCTGCGAAGAAAAAGGTTATCTATAACATGTTAATTACATATTTAAGAATCCCAATAATATAATAAAAGTTACAACAAGTTATGATTAACGGTTAGTGACAACAGTAATTCATAAAAACTTGACACATCAAAATATTATAGTTTGCGTATAGGTTGGGTTTGTACACAGTCATTCAGTTTCAAACTTCAAATCTCAATGATTAAAATGCATAATAATATTTAAAGTTAATAAGTAAAGGATGAACCACAACATTCTCGTATAATATTATTATAATTTTATATTATAAGAAAAAAATATGACAAAGCATAAATCTCTAGAAATGTATAAATAATAAAAAATTACTTTATAATTATTATCATTAGTCCACATAATATATAGTAAAAACTAATACATAATAATATATAATATATTATTACACTGATAATTACTATACAATTTTTGTAACCTCCTTTATATCGAATCTAACCTTTACCAATGACAACACCATAAAAACTTATATAATAGATGATAAATGATCATTTCTATTAAAAAAGAGTATAATAAAATAAGGAAGTAAATAAAATCTTGTAATAAATTTAAAAAGAAAAAAATATTACTGTATTGTTGTTGTTCGTTGATTTTGGTCATGTGTTATAATTAGATGTGGATAGTATTTGTAAAATATTGATTCATTTATTCTTGTGAAGATTCAAATAATTCTGCATCTCTTTCCAAAACAATTCGAAGAGCATTTGGACTACCTTCTTCCTCGTTTTTCTGCTGAGGATTTTCACTGTTGGTGCTGGAATTCAAGCTAGAATTTTCGGATGTTATGACCGTATTATTTGCATTTTCAGTAGTAGTTGTAGTAGATGAGGCATAGTCAGTAGTTCCAGGTGAGGGCGTAGAAGGAGGAGTTGATGGGAATTGTGGTGATTTCAAAATTCGAGGTTGATGTTGAGCATGATTCGTCATGAAATAATCAGGATAATATGTAGAAAACATACCAAAAGGTTGTTGTTGAAGCAACTGTTGACGTTGTTGAAACATCTGTTTTTGTTGTTGTTGTTGAAGTATCTGTTGGCGATGTTGTTGCTGTTGAAGCAACTGTTGACTTTGTTGTTTTGGTAAAAATTCCATTAAAAGTAACCCTCCTGTCTGCTCTGACTGAATTTGTTGTTTATTCCGTGCTACCTGGATATTTTGTGGACGAGAGAGATGATCCAAACTTCGATATGGAGAGGAGGAGGCACTTTGATAGGAAATAGAATTTACTCCCAAATCGATTATACGATTGGTCATTAGACCTTGAATTCCTGCATTTGATACTCGTGGTTGAGACTGTTGAAGTTGAGCTGAGGATGGTAATGTAACATTTTTATTTTGATTTCCACCTGATGAAGATGATGAAGAAGAAGCAGAAACCTGGTTGATTGGATTTATCATCCGTTTTTGCAAATGCATTTGAAGATGTAGTGGAATTTGTTGCTGATAATTTGGACCAACTTGATTGATGAATGTATTGATATTGGCATTTCTGTTTTCGGTTTTCTGATGATGCCTTCCATATCCTAAACTTCTTTCCACCTCTTTGATCTTATCCGATAGCTCTTCTTTCTCCTCCATCAATTCTTTCAAGGGTTTTGATCTCCCTGCAACATTCTTCTTGTCAACCATTTTATGATGAGCACAACTGAATGTCCGTTTACACGGTTGATTATTACTGTCTACAACTCCACAGTGAACATCTAAACTCAAAATTAAAATTAAAAAATTTCATTAGTATAAACAAAATACAATACTCATAAACTAAAAAAAATCAATACACAATTTTTAGTCTATTTGTCTATTTTACCTTTAGTGATTATAGTAGTACATTTTTAACACTCAATATGAAATAGGTTTACAATTAATAATAATTAATAATTATGTCTATTTGATATTTAAAATTTAATGTATTCAAATGCATGCAAGTATGAATAAAGTACCTGGATTATAAATTCGGTCCTCGACTCTTGTATGCGGTTGATATTTTGAATTGAACAACGTCTTTAAATATTCAAATCTACTGGAGGGTGAACTTGATTGAGTTCTTGAAGTAGAAGCAATAGGGACAGGAGGAATTACAGAACGAGAAGTGGTGGTAGTAGCGGTTTTAGCAGCAGGTTTAGCAGTATTAGTATCAGTTTTATCAGTAGTAGTAGCAGTAGTAGAAGCAGTTTTAGTTTTAGCTTTTGTAGTTTTAGTTTTCTTCTTTAATTGTGAAGTAGGGGAAGTTGCTGATCTTTTGTCAGTTGCAACATTGGAAGTTGAAGTGGTAGTGGGAGTAGAAGAAGAAGTTGAGATGGTAGGATAGGATGAAGTCAACTGTTGAGTATTACGAATACTAGCAAATGCTCCAACACCAGAATTTTGATCCACATTGTCTATATATTTTTAAGTTTATGTAAAAAAAAAAGAAAAATTAGTCTTGTTTTTGATGTAATGCAAAAGTATATTATAATAATATTTTTATGGTCATAAATAAAATTCTAGTATAAAAAAAAACTTACCTTGTGGTTGTTGTTGTTGATTATTCATATTTCGATGTTCAATTGGATTTCCAGCTAGTTCCTGTAAAAACTCTTGACTTTCCATTTGACTATCACGACTATTCGCCCACTCCATATTCGCTGTATCAGAATCCAGAGAGTCTATTATTATTATTATAAATATTTATGAACAAACAAAATTGATAGAATTTATTGAGCTTGTTTAAACTTTGAACCAGACTTTTAAAAATTTCAACAAAAAACAAGTATTCTCTGGTTTACAAAAGTTATATTACAGCGATAATTCATACACAATTTGCATGAAAACAGATAAAAACGTAAACAATTATAATAATATTATGCAATTCATGAGTAAAAATTAAAAATTAAAAACGTTACGACTTTTACTACTTACTACGCACAAAAACAAAAAATAGTAAATACGTTTTGAATTAAAAAATTAAATGACTTACGCAAATCCGATTCATTTAGGAATTCAGGTTTTCTACTGTGGCTCATTTTTAATCCTAATCAGAGATTAGAAATCACACTAAACACTTAGGTTTTAATACTTTTAATTATGATGATTCCACTTTTATCAGCACAAAAACAAAACTGTTCTCGTACATGACCCTATGCTCTAGACCTTTGACTTGAAGGTTTTTCATTTACCATATCAGAATTAGGGTCGTGTGCAAATTTAGTACGGTTCTCACCGCAGGAGGCGATGTTGTCCCATATAAACACATTAGCGTACATACGGTAATGTTAAAGTAATGGGACATCTCAAACGCAGTTTTGAACAAGTTAAATGTTACTAAAAGTATGCCTACGTACAATAATTAAAAACTCTGATTTTTTTTGAGCATGGGGATAGTAAACTTATTACGATTGCGTTAACCACAAAAAAGTTGTGTAATTTTAAAACAATTCAATTTACAATTTGTAATTCTGGGTGACTCCAGAGTCATCAAACGATGAGAACCGTACCTGGCAAATGAGCTTTGCGACTGCGCAAGAATTGGAGAAAGTGGTAAAAAATTTTATACAGGGAAAGGCCTATGTCAAACGTCTAGAGGCGTCTAGTCTAGTCTCCAGTCCATCACGAATCCGAACAAGTTTTGTAATTAGATCGTTTTGAGATGATGAATTCTGTTTAAAAAATTCCTAAATAATGGCTGAACCTGCAGGTAGTTTTATTTCTTTTGTATTATTTTTTTTATTAATGTAAACATGATGTATTTTATTTTATTCTTTTAAATACAACATACAATTATAGATTGTAATAACTTCAGTTCATGATTTTTTGTTTACATTTTACATAATTACTTGATGTTTTATTCCCGTTTTTAGAAATACAAGTTATTGAATTCGAAGAAGTGAAGAATGGCCTCTCTGACGGTAAACATTTGATAGTTGATAATTTTTTTACGTACTAATTAAAGCACCTTAAGATCGTGCGTGATTGGATTGTTAAGTTTGTGGTCCATGCATATGCTTTACACAAAATATGCTTCGAAATTTCATTCCAAGGTATACAAATGATTGACACAATGAAATAGAATTTTAATGTAATAAATGCATTTTATAGAGAAAGAGACACGCATGTAGTTTAAGCATAACCCGGTTGTTGTTATTTAAAACTATTTATAATTTACTATAGTTACTGTAACCTTCATTTAGTTTAGAGTTTAGCGTATCATCATCTTTTTAGTCTTTAGTTAAAAATGTTACTGGTATGATCACCTACGATTTGTTTGATTATATGCTTTGTGAGGAATTTTAATTGATTCAAGAATGTAAGTATGTACGTGTACAAATTTCTATCTTTCTTTTTATAATTTGATACAACAATCGTGCTGAAGTTTTGAATAGTGAATTATTATGAATTATATAATTGTAAAACCGGATGTATACGAATTACATAATAGTATAGTAGTCAAGTG
Source organism: Sminthurinus aureus (assembly GCA_034698265.1). Taxonomy (NCBI): domain Eukaryota; kingdom Metazoa; phylum Arthropoda; class Collembola; order Symphypleona; family Katiannidae; genus Sminthurinus; species Sminthurinus aureus. The sequence goes on along the minus strand of JAQGBH010003310.1, from coordinate 14,087 downwards.
AATATATTATATTATTATGCTTCCGGCTTCAAAATAATTTATTACCCCCAAAATATATAAATTCGATAAAACACATTTTTACAACTCCATGTTTAAGTTTTATTTCTTTTTGCATAAAAGTTGATGTATATATGTGTAATAGTATTTCATTAACGTTTAAATTTTTAGGAACTTTGGTACTTGTTGACGTGAGAAATGAAGAAGAGTTAGAAACTCAAGGAAAAATCCCGGGAGCTGTCAACATACCTCGTATGTGTTTTATATCTTTTCATGCTCTCTCCCTCCTGCTCTAATTATATTTTTTATAATTTACTGATGGTATCGTATATATACTTTGGAGTTTACTCACCATCAGTAATAATATTGTTTAGTTATATGTTTGTATGAGTCACATTTTGCTTTACTTTCTGGTTTCTGGACTTTGCTCATGGAAATTTATATGACTAATCCAAATTTTCCACTGTTTTTTTCATATGCTCATCGAGATAGTACCCGAAGTTCCGGATGTATTCAAAAATCTTACGGAAGAAGAATTCGAAAGCCGGTTCGGTTTTAAGAAAACAGCACCGCGTATAGGTAAATATATTTGTAGCATATTATGTATTTGAGGAATGATATGAATCTTAAGGACATACAAATATTACGAATTATTACCTCGCTTTTATGTAACGAATGGTAATAATTTGGTCAACCACATTATTCTTTTTAGTTCTTTTATGAGTTTGTTTTAGCATTGTATGTGTATTGTGTATTGATGTGTTTCAAAATTCTTATTAACGTTCTAAAGTATACATGCAATGCTTAATTTCTATTTTTTGTGTTTTTTTTTAGCATTTTCATGCCGTAGTGGTGCAAGAGCACAGGCAGCTATAGAAAATTTAGTACAACTGTCAGTAGGCAATGATTTTTTGTAAGTATATCTTTTTGTGTTTTTGATTTTTATTTATAATTTACTTTTTTTTACTGTATTTTGTAATCCAAGTTTACTTGAAAAATTTTAAATTTATGAGCTCATGGTCATTCTGTCACGACATGGATACCAGTACCAATTCATTCCATTGGGGTTTATCCAAAACATAATTTCCAATGTTCAAATAAAGTTGCACATTCTCCACTTTGGAGGAGCTATTATAGGAAAAAGTAAAATTTCTAATTTATAAATTGGAAAGGTACACTTTCACTTCTGCACAAAAAATTCTAAACTGGCCGAGATTTGCTCGTTCGGATGGTTATCAACGAAAACTAGTTGTATAGTCATTTTTCAGCCGATATTCATCTTCTCGAGATGTATGTCTAAATAAAAGTCACAGATACAAGCAGCCTTTTTTCGATTTTCAAACATCGGTTGACTCGACAGTGACGTTTTATAGTCCCATTTCGTATCAAAATTACGAAAAGTAGTTCAAAATTTCATATTTAATGTATAGGGAATAGGATGATGCTTAATATTATAGATTTTATCACTTGTTTTATTTTTAACGTTGTTACAGGTTGTACAAAGGAAGCTTTACAGATTGGGTACGACACACTGAGGAACAAGCAGCAGCATAGCGTTACTATATTTTTTTGATGAAATGCCTTTAAAGTAAAATGTAAAAAACAAAGTATTGTTGAAGTATGAGATGAATTTGTATCATATTCCATATATGTGTACAAATATGTATGTAAATAGTTGTTAACACATGTCCGTTTTTTATTACAATATTATATATTATATTGTTATCAATTTTCAGCATAAAATTATATAATATGCATGCTATATTTTTCGCATTTTAAGAGACAAAGTAAAATAAAACATAAGCTATATAGAAAGTAGCTTATGGTTTAATGTTGAAATATATCATTCGCCGTACTAAATACGTATTATAAATATGTATAAGCATTTATGTATTGTGTAAGACTTTGAATATATACCCATCATAAATAATCGACATTGAAAAATAAAGAAAAATGAGGAAAAATACTATATATTTATCTTCAAAAGTGTTTGCTTTTTAGCTTTCTATGTAAATCTTTAAAAATACTTCTTTTGAGACTCTTTTGTCCAAACGGACACTGACAAAAAAATTTATATCCTTCCTCTGTCACCAGTGTACGCTCAAGAAAATTTTGTAGAATTTCCAACGTGTCATGATTAAAATGACATAATATATATGCCTTAAGTGAAGATGGAATACATGTACCGTTGCTACGTAGCAACCGTTCTTGAGTTGCCCTTAGCAGCGGTACTATAGTACATATATTTATTGCAGTTCTATCTTCAAGTCTTTGCGAGTGCATGTAGAAAAGTACTTTAAATTTTAAATTAGAAAATATTACAACAATACTTATTAGGACAGGTGATAGGGAATATAGGCAAAATAAGTCATTATAATATATTAATAATTAATATGTAAAAGCATTAAGCACACGCATGAAAAATAAAAGTACATAGTTTGAATTAGAAGTTCATTAGTTAAAGAGAGTCATTTACGTGGATTGCTGAAAAACAAAATCTAAAATACATTTCATTTTATGAATGTCTAAAAACTCTAATAAAAAAATCTCTGTCACAGCTTTGTATGGAGTATGGACGATGCCGTTTTGAAAATATAGAGGGTATGGTTTAAATGAAAAGCAATCATGTAGCATTACAGAATCCGTAAAACACTGTAAAAACTATACATGCGACGTATTTCATCGGTTTAATTTTTTGTGGGTATCTGTCCTTTTGTGTGTATCAAACAACATGCCGAGAATTCATAGAAAATGTTTTAGCAAACTAAATAAAACATCAAATTGTATAATAATATATCATTAATATAAAATATCTAAACAATAAAATATAAAATAAGAACAGTGAGAGTATACCAAGTATCAAATTTCTTGACGGCAATTCTCTTAGTACCGTTTTTAGTTTTTTCATGACATGATGTAATATGTGTAGTGTGTAAATTGTAAATAGTATGCATAATGTTGTGTCTCATAGTCTGTGCAAGAGTGTATTTGCCAGAAACCAGTTACAGTTAACACTAAATACAGTACAGTAAAGTAAAAAAAAGAGGTTTAAAAGATAGAAAATGGTATACATAAGCAAAATAGGCACATAGCACACATACTACAATTACATTATGTAAATAAAATATGACACTTGTTCTCCGTTTTACACTTAACGAAAATACTTTTCTTACTCTAAGAAATTCTCAAGTCCTTAGTGACACGTTACATATATGCATTACATATCTCATATCTCTTTTCTCTGAGTTCATCACCACATCTTCATCTTAACAAAATCCAATAAATACTACTTGGGTTATTAAACAGTTTTTATGCATTCACTATATATATTTTTGTCCCCACCCATCTGCAGAACATGTTCCTACAATCATGTTGTTGTATAAACAGAATACTTTGAGCATTATAAGGAATATTAGTATAGGATATAAAAGTAATAAAAAGATTCAGATTTCAAACGGACTAAACTGAAAATTATTCTCCTATATGCTCTAAGTTGTGTATATATATATATGTATATGTACATATATATATATTTTGCGACTTGTAATTTGTAATCTTACAAAACTTTCATTATATAAAAGCATCTAGATGAACATTATGTTGTTTTTTAATAACGTGACTAAATGGCGACAAAATTACAGACAAAAACGAGAGAACGCAGAGTGGGATATATATTATTATATTAGAGAGGGGAAATAAGTTAAGTCAGCAGTCAGCAACGATCAATTTTTGCCAGTGTTATACTTTATGCTAAACTAAAAAATTACCAGAGTATCGTAACTCTATATTATTATATTATTTATATATTATGGTATTCTACATACTGTGGAACAAAAAAACAACAAGAAACATCATTCAATATCTTCATAAGTTATAACATAATAATACTATAATACACAGTGTGTAGTACACACTAAACATAAAACATACCAGAAAGAAATCATAAGAGAAAAACGTTGTACTATATTTTTTGCCATAATATAAAATATGAATATACTATATAGTAGAGTGAATGCGTTTATTTATTTTATTTATGTATACTGGCAAAAATTATTTGTGTTGACTTGTGTGTGAATGTATGTTATGTATTATGTGTATAAATGGTTGACTATAAAATTGTTGTAAAATATTATAGGTACGGGCTTGTAAATATACCTAAGTACGTGTACGTATTTATATTTTATATCAGTCCTCATAATTTTTATTTCATGTACAAGACCTGAGAAGAACACCATTTAAGTTTCAAGTTTTTGTAGGAAGTTATAATATTACGGATATTGAAGATTTTGGTTAAAAATGCTTTTAATCAGATATGTTTTCTGTTGAAAAAAAAACTCAAAATGCAGAATTACTTGGAAATGAAAAGCTAAAATAAATTAGGACAAAAAAATAGTTTAGTATTTAGTGGCCTAAGATTTTAAACATATTTCATGTTTGGATATTAAAAACAGGATAGACGTATAATACGTTTGTAGTAATTTTAGCGTGTATTCATTTATTTAAGCATAATATATTTATGCGTAAAGTATAATAGATAGATATAGCATAATATATAGCTTTACAGTATAATCCATGCTACGTAATGTTATATATATTGCATGTACTTTTGTGTATTTATTATGATTATACATTTTTTAACGGTTAAAAATGTTGTAGACACATCATAATAATATGTAATGTACATACTTAATGGGCGCCTTTATCGCAGTTATTTACTGTGACTCTATATAGCCAATGTGTTGTAAAACAGTTAAAACTTGAGAACATTTTATAAAAAATTGTATTATGAGATACACATTACACATTACGTGTAAAATAAGACATACTATAATCGAATAATACATCATAATTCATAATATTATACAGAATAAATCTCATAGTGTGTCAAGTCTCCTTTCTTGATATTAAAATTTATTCAAAAATATACATTATAATATAATTTATATGATTCACCTCTTTCTGTAAATGATGAAAGTTTACAATAAATCAATGAATCATTATTTAATCAATACTACCCAAACAATGTATGGGGTAGCTGCAGGTATCAATCAGAAGATTTATCAATTAGTTATTACAAATTCCAGACTATCATTCAACAGGGGTTTTCGATTCCATAAATTGTGATTAAATACATTTTTTCGTCTACAGCCCTAAAAACCAAAAATAATAATAATAATAATAATAATAATATACTACAAAATAAACTAGAGATAGCTTGAGAGATCCAATGTCCTGAGGATAATAATGATGGAACAAAAAAATACCATGGCCCTGTTCTTTCTTCTGTCTTTTTTTTTTGTTGAAAAACTCTTAAATAGATCTTGTTAAACATGTTGAATTTCCCAACATTAACAGCTGAATCATGTGGTGCTACGTGAACTTAGTTGACCTGAAACCGGTTCGGGTTTAACCCGACACAAGTGACAGTAACGGTAACCGTATATCACCGCAAGATTTCAGCTATTATCTGTTTTGATTGGATTTTTTGATGCTTCTTTGTATGTGAAGAGTTGAGGCACTTACTTTTTTCAGGTGTAAAATATAAAACCATAAAATTATAATTGTAAAAAAAAAACAAAAATAATAATAACAATAATTATGATGAAAATGAATATATTGTTTAAAAATCAACGAGCACTTTTTTGTTGTTGTATATTATATAGCCGGTCCAAATTACTTTTGCGACGCAAAAAAAAAGAAACAAACCAATGATATAATATATTCCTTCCTATACAACTTGAAACGCTGAAACTGGATAAAATTTCTTGTTGTTGTTGAAGATGAAACTATAACGAAATAAGACTAAAAAACATAGTTCCTTTGTTTACTTTTTGATGTAGTATAGTTTCCGTTCTTTTCTTTTTTTTGTTGGTAGAGGAAGAGGAAAAAATAAGAAGACAATTCCTTCCTTTGTCTTCAGTGTACATCCTTCCACGATGGACAGTTCCCTCGCTCTAACTTTGTTTTGTTTTGGGATGTGTGTGAATCAAAGGTAAGAAGATAATGTATAGGTGTTGTAAGTATAAAAAAAAAAGTATCACTTTTGTATCGAAAGTATTAGTATAGGAAGTAGACTTTAAATAATAAAAATAATAGATGGATATTATTGGAATCGTAACTATATTTTATTCACCGCTGCCACAATTTTTTGTTTCAATCTTTATTTGTTTGTTTTTATCCTGTCCATGTCTTGTCCCAAACTCCGCTTCCACTTTTTTTTCTTCTGACTTGTTCCTGGTCTTGTACTTGTTCTTCAGCGGTCGAAATGTGTTGTCCAGGATTGATGATTTTGAAAATGATCAGCCAAGGTAACTCGAACTGTGATATATATAACACAATTAGCGAGTGAATTCCAATTTTTAAATTTGGATTTCACCGTAATTTTTCAAAAAATAAATCGACAGTCCGAGCTCCCTGGTCGAAAATATTCGGGATAAAATAAAACAGCGTGTTTCCATCCGCACTGCACTCCTCGGTCGATGTGAAGCGAGTGATGCGATGTTTGTGTATATTTGCTTGTATTCAGAGATTCTGAATAGTAGTAGCGTCTTTTCCCTTGATTTTGATTGGACGAGAACAAGCGCAGATGTAAGTAGATTTTTGTTGTGTTTTTTTTCCTCTGTTGCCCCTTATATTTAGTGAATAGTGGTAAGTACTTCTTCCTCCTGTACTTATACATGTATATAACCGAAAATATGTCCAAATACCCGTCTCTCTCTCTCTTTCTCTCTAAAACGTCCTTATATTAGTCACTGTCCCTCGGTATCATTAATATATATCTGTTATTATATGTATATATGCTTACAATGTACATGCATCGTTTTTCTACATACATATTTATTTAGTGTATACACGGGATTTTATAGAGGAGCCCTTTTTTTCCTTCGGATAAAGTACTTTACATATTATCTATTTTGTACATGTGTAGAAAAAGCACTCCTATCTTTTATTTTACTTTACTTTAGCTTTTTCAATCACATACACATAAGTACATGCTACATGCTTGCATACATTTTATATTTCATTCTCCGATATTTCATACATGAGAGTGTATCTGTGTGTAATATGTAATGTATAGAGGATGTAAATATATTATTATTATATAAATATAATTTTTCTACCCCTCTTTTTTCTGTTTTTGAGCGGGTAAACCATCTTTCTAAGTCTCCCTTCGTACGTTGTACTGTTATTGAACACATATTTACAGTATATACAGTCCGTCAACTCAGTTTTGTCTTTAGTACACGTAATATTATTTATCTATATATAGATTCTAAAACTACTATACTACTACTATGAATGTATACTGAAAAATTATCTTTCTCTTCGTTTTTTTTTTAATAAAATAAACTAAAATAAAAATATTCTTTCCCTATAATAATATTAAAATATAATATTATCATGATGAACTTGAATAAAATGCCCCTCTACGTTTTACATTTTCAATATTAGTTACCAGTTACTTACTTACTTACTTTGCGTCTCGTAAAATAATATTTACGTTTTAGTGTAATAAGTTTGTATTTTGAGCATTGGCCATTGGGTCTTGTATTGGGCAGGATGAGAAAAAGGAGAAACAAAATTGTATTTCTGAAATTTTCTATACATAGTTAGCAACCTATACGCTAATAATAAGATTAAGTATACAATCTATACACTATGAGAACATTGTATAGTATATACGTAATTGTCTCTTATTATAGTCCTTGTAAATTCTAAAATTTCGTTATACATATTATTATGATTAAATGCATTCCATGTATATCTACAATCTATAATATAATATATACACATTATGTATATTTATAATTCTCTTATGTATAAATACCTGTAATATGAAATATCTATCAATTTAGTTGATGATCAAATAATAAGTATAGCAGGAGAAAGGAGAAATATATATATAATATTATAGTAAATATAATTATTACATTCTAAAATATAAAAGTAAAACATAGACAAAGCGGTTGTCTTTGTATATTATTATAATATTACACTATAATATGTAAATGTACATGTATAGAAGATATTTATAGCTATACAACAAGTCCAGTTAGTTTGAGTAAAATGGAAAATGTACTACATGTTGTATTGTTATTATATTATTAATATTACTCCTGCTATTTTCAACTCAATGTTTTATTATTACATACATATGTATTATTAATTACTATACTTTTCACTTATAACTCATAATAATAATATTCCATGTGTACGGTGTATGTTGTACGGTGTACGTGTATCATGTACTAAATACAATATTATTATTTGTGTAATTTTTTGAAGGAAGAGGACACATTTTCCTACCATGTCTTTTTATGTATATGCGTATATATAGATAACTCTAAAGTTTTTGGTACACATCCACAGTATATTATACTTCCAGACCTACATACAAATAGAAGACGTAAGAAAAAGGAAGGAAGGGAGAGGGAAAAGGAGGGTAAAAACGGTGTATATAGTTAAATACGTTTTTGGAAACGATTATTTTAACATGCATAGCATGTTTCCCTTGTATGATATGTACATTCAATCCACAATATGATATATATACAGAAAACTGTACTAATGTATATTGTTCATTCAGCCGAGCGCCAGATGTTATAGAACTTTTTCCTTTGTGTTTGTCAGTCAGAAATACTGAACTGAGAGAGAGAGAGAGAAAGAGAATTTTGAAGGGATGAAAAAGGGAGAATATATAGAGAATAGAACGAGATCCAGGACCAAGCCACGCCAACCAAGGGTTGCATCAACTATTCCTTTTCTTTCTAAATACATATATACATATCGTTTACTCGTACATCGTACAACTCACAAGTCGGGTCTGTAGAGTAGTGGAGAGGAGAGTTCGAGTTGAAACCGGGATTATGGCCTCAGAACACTACGAAATACTACGAACATGTAGTACATTATCTATCAAATAGATATATCTATCTGTATACGCATGTGTTATGTACGGTAACACATGAAAACTTGCATGGAATATGTATATACAATGTACACATACTCTACGCACTACGTACACACACATTCACTAATATATACATATATATATATACATATATATACATTGTTCTGATCAGGGAAGGGAACTGAAAAATGTACCAGAGTACTGAAAACATAGATATAGTTACATAGAATGTGTGTATGTTGCCTGTTATATAAATAGTGAGAAAGAGAAGGAAGGGAATCTGAGTTGTATTTTAGGTTTACTCTTTCCTATGTTGGATCGTTCTTCTTGTTGGATGTATAATATGTACATTGTACATAGTAGTTGATTTTGTATTTTGTCGAGTTTCGGGGGAAGAAGGAAGGGAGAAAATGTATAACATGGAAGGGATGAAAATTGTGTGAAGGAAGGACTTTGACAGCGGGATGCGAGAGTCTGGTCAGAGATTATTATTATTATTATTATTTCAGCCCAACTTCCAACTACATCCCTCCACTTCTCTTCTCTTCTTGTTCTTCTTGCTCTCTCATATTCTCTCTTAAATATCCATGCATGTATGTAGGACCAATGCCCAACATTATATACAGACATGGACAAAGCGTTTCTCTGTAATATTATTCCAAAAATCCAAATCCAAGGGCTCTCTCTCCCTCTTCTTTCTTCCTTTCTTTCTTTATTTCTTGCATTCCCTCTAACTGAAAATGACAACAAGGGTATATCCAATATCCCCCACCCCATACATATGTATCTTTCCACTGTATTTATAAGTATACGGCATTCTGTAGCCTACAGTTCTACATATGTGTATGCATTTGTTCAACTTTCTCTTATAAAAATAATATGGAGCACAAAATTTTAAATGTATATGCATAACATAATATTATATTCCTGAGAAATTACATGTTGTATATTTTTGTACATGTGGATGGAAAATGGAAAGTGAGTATTAGCGTGAGTGTGAGAGTTGAGAATCCACTGTCTACATACAATATATATATCATATATACCATTACCATTAGATACAAACTAAACCAAGCCAAATGGAAGATCAGGTCAGCGTAAAACTCTCCTGTGTGTTTTGTTGTGTATTGTATATTCCAAATATCCAGAAGTTTTCATCCCTTCCAAAAAATTTGTATTGCCACCACCAACCACCAATATCGTATATCTTTGTACTTTGTACACTGCACACACGGAACTATTGTATCTTACGTTATGTTATATTATGCTATACATTATACATATATCATATATCCCTTTCCTCCAAGCACTAATGTACTTATATTATAATAGTAAACTTGAAGGGAAAAGATTATGTTATTGTAGCTCTGTGTAAAATGCGGATTTGGGATAAATATGGTGAACAGAGATAACGTATATATATACACACAACCTCATCCCTTATTTTGGATCCAAGTAGAACCAAAGGTTCAAGCCCTTATTTATACATACGTATTATTATATTCTATCTTTTTTCTCGTTGTACGTAGTAACTATATGTGCATAGTGTAAATAGTATACACCCGTACAGTGTACATTGTACATGGTATTGGATATTGGATTATATTTACTTACAGTTGTGGAAATGTAGAGAAAGGCAGTGAGGGAACCAGAGATGAACATATTTTTCTATAGAAAACAAATGACCTTTTTTTCATCTTCATCCATTATTTTTCTGCATAGGTATATTTCATGTCAAGTCCCACCATTTTCCACTTTTGCCGTTCTCTGGTACCTTTTGTGTCTAATGTAGAATGTAGTATGTGTAGCGGCAGTATCCATCATTTAGCTCTACAATATACATATGTTTGTCGTAAACAGTATTGAACACCGAATACATACTGGAGTACTCTTTATAGTGCATGTACTTAGATTGTACCGTGTACTAATGAAAGACAAACTACAAACTACATCACAAACTGTTTTTGTGGTAGATAGCTAGATGTTTTTGTAATATATACAATTTAGAATCGGTTTGTTCTAAAACTTGTCCATTTTTATCCCCTTCATTACAGATCATAATTTTTTCAGGAATAATAATATAGCATTCATCCGAATTTCTAACTAAAACAAAGAAAATAATGGTGAAATGAGATGGAACCACACGGAGAAAAAATATTCGTTTAAAATCAAACTAGTTTAACTGCGTAGTGCATAGGCTACAGGACATGATTACCACTTCTGTTTTTGTACTATCACAAAAATTTGCACTTTTTATCAATTATTTATGTCACATTTACTTGTAATCGATTGAAAATTGAAAACAAATGAAAGATTTTGACTTAAATAGAAATACAAGTAGCAGAAATATATACATATGTATGACATGATTTTTAATATGGACAACATCTCGCGTTTTCCTTTAATAAAAAAATGTATTATGTAACTTGTAAATATGTTCACTTTTCACCATGCAGCAAGTCTTTTGGAGAGTAGAGGAAAAGAGGTTGCAGATTGTCCGGAATTTTCATCGTGTCTCTATATTTATAACTCATTATGTAATAAAAACTACATGGTGAACAGTGAACAACTAAATGTTGTTATCCTATGGTGCTTGGATTTGAGATTTGAGACAAAAAGACAAGCAAGGCTCACGTCCTAAATTTATTGTAAATAGAATAAATGGAGACTTCCTAATATTGAAATATGTATAAATAGTATTAGGGAAGCAGACATCAGTCATTTTTAGAACGCTGCTGTTACAAGTTACAGATCAGTAACAAATATATAATATATATATATAAAATATGTGAATAGTGAACGGATATATTTTAGATACATACAAACAAATAAAGAGCAAGTAAAGCGTGGATGACGAAGGACATGGTACACGTAATAATAATAACTTCCTACGCGGATAATGCAATTTCCCTCTATTTCCCCGAAACCTGGAAATCATGTGTAACTGGAGACTTGAGACTGGACAGAAAAGACAGGGAGAGTGAGAGTTAGAGAGTAGAGAGTGACACAGAGCTCTTGCCATGAGCTGACGACAGGGAAAACCAACAATTCACCAATACTCCGACATAATATGAAACATACAAAAGTACATTTTGATAATGCTGAATTCTGAACACATCAGGAATTGTGAACATGTGCAATGTGTGTAGATATCTAGTATATACATTAGTCACAGGCTACTTTGACTTTCTGTTTGAATTTGTATTATGTATTTTGTAAATTGTATGTAACTAGTAATTATTACATTTTTTCCATGTGCAACCAAAAATGTGTATGTGCTCATAGTATGTATAGTCTGTATATTTTGTATTATCTATTGTACATAGTCCATTATGTACAGAGAGAAAATCAGGAATCGTCATAATCAAAAATTTCTTGTTCTGACTTTTGACAGATTGTTCCGCTTTCCGAGAATACACAGAAAAGTATTAGCAATCTGCATACTACATAGTGCAGACTTTATACTATATACTACATTATATATTATATATATATAGTGACTAGGAAACAAATGCATCCAAGCAATTTGTAATTTTATGCTTTGACACAGCCAACCTGAATCATTGTAAAAGTCATTGCTCACACATGTCGAATGTCGAAGCATATTTTACTACACTACTTTTACAAAGAAGAGTCTTTTGATTTTACATTCATGAACCGATTGAATCGAGTCAAAAGAGAAAGTCTCTTTTATTTAAATATTTCTTTTATCCTTTCAAGTTTACAGCTTACCCCTTTTCACTCATGTTTATTAACTATTAACTTTTGCATTTCTAGAGACTTTTCCAATACATTCTCCTTACACTCTCACATGATTCATATATTTATGAAACATGAAATATCTGTAATCTGTAACCTGTATACTTTATACTTATAACAAAAGACTTCAAAATCACTTTTAGAAGAAAAAGCACGAGATCAAATGTTATTTTTCAAAAATATTTGGCTTTTGTTGCACAAAAGATAACAGACAGCATTTTTACCTGTGTACATTATTACACATAGTTTTGAGTCTTGAGCATCCTTTTTTCTAATCTTTGCACTTGATTGACTATACATTTTATGTTAAGACGTAACTCAATACTCAATACCAGAGAACTACGCAGACGCAGACAGTGACAGTAAAAGAAAGCATTAAAAATCACAAAGATTCCTGTTACTTAAGTTAAGTCGCGTTCTTTTGCAAAGTACACGATGTGCTGAATTCCATTTATTTACGATGTGATATTTTTTACTGTGTCTGTAATCTGTATTAAAGAATCTATAATCTGTACACAGTGTACATAATATATTAAACACTATTACATGACGTGAAATATTGTATTGTATTGTATTGTAAATTGTAATGCAGGCATTGGAAAGGACGAGAGCGAGATGGAGCAGAGAAGAGCAAATGTTTAAGTTTAGAGTTTAGAGAAAAAGGCCAAATTACGTGGAAAAAATGTACGAGGGTACATGGCATTATTTTGTCAAGTTTCCTTGTACATGGATTGGTAAAATATGTTGAGGTATTTGGTACTTGGTACTTGGGATAAAGGAGAACGGACAGCGGAGAGCGGTTCAAAACTTCAAGTTCAGGACCAAAATCTATCTATACCAATTTTTTCAATATACAATATAACAGACATGAAATAATCTTGATAGAAATTTTGAAAAGTGAAACAGATGGATATAATAATAATATGTACAGCTATATGTACATGTGTGTCTTATATTACTATGAAAGGAAGGGCAGAACATGTACAATCTACAGAATACAGAGCAAAGTAAGTAGATGAGCATTGAGCATCCCTTTTCCTTCCTCGGTAAAAGTACATAGGTATACATAAGTGGATGGATGGATGAAGGGCTGTGCTTCGGAACAACTATAATAAACTAACACTGGTTGTCTATATACAAATAAGTGTTCTGTAGCTTGGCTTGGTTCGGCTTGTAGTTTGTAGTTGGTTGCACAACATTAGACATGTGCATATCACATATCACATACACCCTGTCTCACGAAATTAGTCGCGACAGTTTTTTTGAGATTCTGTCCAAGTGGTAAGTGATGGGCGGGTGTTGATTTTTTGTGAAATGTGCACCATTAATACTCAACATATTCGAGCGAAAAAAATTTCAAATTCGACTAAATTTGGATTTTATGAATTTTTTTCAAAAATTTGTTGTCTCACGAAATTAG